>WYDI02014774.1:0-46665 GCA_009867235.2 Psittacus erithacus
GTGGTGAGGCACTGGAATGGGTTGCCCAAGGAAGTTGTGAATGCTCCATCCCTGGTGGTGTTCAAGGCCAGGTTGGGTGGAGTCTTGGCTAACATGGTTTAGTGTGTGGTGTCCTTACCTATGGCAGGGGGGTTGGAACTAGACGTTCTTAAGGTCCTTTCCAACCTTAACTATTTTATGATTCTTTAATCTCATCTAGGAGCTGCAAGGCCAAACTTTAGCCCTACAAGTACTGCAGCATTTGAAGCAAGCACTGTTTGCACTAATCTGTCCAAATTCTCTCAAGCTGCTCTTCAGTCACAGACAACTAAATTACTATCTAGCACAATCACACTCCAGAAATTACTCTTCTCCTCCCAGTTATGCTATTCCATGCAGCAAGATAGTGTCCTATATAAACAGTAGCTAGAATGATGTATCAAGGTAAGTTTTACATACGAGCCATCATTTGATTTGAAACTGCGCCTTCACAACTAAAACATATGAACAACTGAGTTTAAAGTGACACCAAGCTAGTGTAAATCAGTCTGAGACAGGCAATAAAAATAATTCCTGGACTGTGTATTTTTATAATCTAATAAACCTGTAAGCTGAAGTAGAATGATACCATATTACACTGGAATTATGAATTTTCATTATTAAGGATTAAACTCTTTTTCTTTGCTTAAATAAGGAAGTATCTATCTATACATCTATGCTTGCTCATAAAAAATAACATAAAATGCTGTACATTTTTATGACAGCAACAGAGGCTTATGGTGAGCTTGAAGAACTGCACCACTTTGAATGGAAACACTAATCCAAAGTGTTCAAAAGCTATGTGGTTGACAGATCTCAAAGGTGCTTATTTATATTCTTGTTTTCACTTTGTAAACAGAGGTAGTTTTCTTAATGGCTATTGAGCTGCACAGTTACTTTCAGAACACATTCAGTGGGCAGAAAGGATTGCTTGAGAGACACTTCATTGC
The DNA here is from genome assembly GCA_009867235.2 of Psittacus erithacus. Lineage (NCBI taxonomy): Eukaryota > Metazoa > Chordata > Aves > Psittaciformes > Psittacidae > Psittacus > Psittacus erithacus. The sequence goes on from WYDI02014774.1 coordinate 969, forward strand.
AGGAAGTGGCAGGATAATGTTTGCATAAATGGTTAATAAAATCTGCATTAGCCAGTACTAAGAGTTTCATCACATGCTCTGAAAGCCAGTGTACTCAAATGCTGTCAGCTGCAATTTCAGCGTCAGCTTGTCTCTTTGGACACAGTAGATACAGCTCCTGGAATAGCTAGTGCCCAGGACAGATAGTGCCTCTGAGGAGATAATGGAAACTGAGATATAGATTCAGTGCTCCCTTGCTTATGACTGTAGCTATAACTTTTAGAATTAAACCTGGATAAACAATATCTCTTCAGCTTGAGACTCATAGTACAAAGGAGGCTCAGACTGGTATTGTGGAGGCACCAGGACTGAAAGCAAAAACTAAGAGAGGGTTGTGTGAAAAATGAATACTAAGAAAAAATTAGAAGTTACATGCAGTTATGCGTGCATAAGGAAAAGGCAAGATGTTTATGATAACAACAACAAACTATGATGAAAATGTGCTATGCCTTAACATTTACAATTATTAAGGTTCAGGCAGAGTGAAAGACTTGGGACACATTCTAAGTATGAAACCATAAAGCAGGACTGCTGTGGCTGGCACCAAGTAGCTAGGCAACCAAAAGAATCTCTCCAGCAAACAGCGCTGAGAGAGAGAAGTCTTCCAGGGCGTAACAACACAGGGGACATGCAAAGGTTTTCCCAGAAGATACAAGATTAGAGAAACTTGTTTGTGCCCTCACTTGTGTCTGATGGCATGGCAAGAATTCACAGTACTTGGGCACAGATTCCTTGTAAAGTGATATTGAGCAAGATATTCTTTTATAATGTAATTTTCCCTTTCAGCAAAGCCTCAGTTCCACCATCCCATAACTGCTAGTTCCTTAAAATAGTTCTGAATAAATATCATCTAGCTAGAGTGTAAGAGCTACAGGTAGTACTAGTTTCACCTGTAGAGTAATTAAATATTATCATCTATATCCTCACGACCCTGAGCATTCATGTTGACCAGCTGCCCGTGGCAGAAGGAAGTAGTACATAGTCCACAACTTAGAGCAAGACGAACATTAATGTTGGTAGGCAGAATTGCTGCAGCTTCTGGTTTTACTACTGCATGGACAACCTACTCCTGATAATTACTGATCACACTCTCACCTCTGATTTGACTTGAAATGTATTTGCAATTCGAGTTCTTTCTGTATGGGTAGATTCACAGTCACAGATGACAAACCTATGCTGTATTGTAGAGGACATAATTCAAATAGTCAGCATTTTTCTCAGCCCTGAGACCTACAGATTTGAAGTTCATAAAATGTCACCAAAACCAGTGGGAATAAAAGGATTTTAGAGGTGCCCTAACCATAAGCAGCAGTAAGCAAGACTTTGGAAGGCTTCCTCTGTGTAAGACACAACTCCCCCTTTCTCCTGTGATTCATGGTACCTTAGAAGCTTGCAGGATATTACCCATTTCTAAACACCTCTGTAGGTAGATTTATTTTTTTACTGTTTGCTTTAAGCCAAAAATTTAGTACTTTTTAGCACTATATAAGTCTCCACTTCTGCTTGCCTTAATGAATAGTTCAATATCAGCTAGGTTTGGAGCAGAAAGATAATAAAGATGAGGTTATTTAAAATTAATTTATGAATCAGTGAGGGGAAAAATACAGGCTTCAGATCTGCTCTAGAGCCACGGTGAATTATATCATTCAAGCACCTGATCCAGAGCACCAGGACGTTACTGTGTATTCCACTGCATTCACTTTTAAAAAGTACTTAGTAACATGATAACCAGTTGCAATTAGTAGTGTGATTGTGTGGTACATAGAATAGAGGTAGTTTTCTTTCTTTACCAAATATCCTCTGGTGTAAATCAGCAGAGGCTGAGCCATCTTAGTTTGAAATTCAAAACGAACAACACGTATTTGATGGAGATCAGCCCCATGGAAGAGAGCACCAGTGCAACTAGGACAATTAAGTTTTCCAATTTAAGCTCTTTAGGGATTAAATTCATTCTTCTTAGGAAAAGCTGTACAAGGCTGATACAAAATTTGCTTTCAATATGATTTTAGTGATATATTGAGGTTCGTGCTGGCTCCTTGCATGAATTTTATTTCGTATATACCAAACTCATTAAAGGTTCATTGAAAAGATACCTTCAATTTTAACCAGCAAATCTGTAAAACTGCTCCAGCTGAACATTGTTTTTACTTGGCATTGAAATTATGTATCACTAATCTGAACACATTCTGTCTTCTGAGATTGCTACAGCTACACATAACGCCCAAGGTGCCAGAAAGAAGAAAATACAGAAACATGTTGCCACGTAAAGATGCCGTACCCTTCCTTCCAATATATGTCTAGGATATCACTAACAGCTTTTGTGGACTGCTAACTTACAGGGGAGATTGGCATTAATAAGCTTAAAATCTGTTATAGTTCACTGGCATTAACTATCTTTCTTACGAGTAGTACACCACAGTAGCAATGCTTAGCAGCTCAGAATGGCTAAATAAAGCTTCCATGTTTCTCAGTGTTCAGTGGAGCATAGCCACCCATCCCTTCCCTGCAGTCCAAGAGGAAAGGACTTAGTTTAACCTACTAGCTGGGAGAATTTGCAAGGAATGTGTATAGCAGGGGAAAGATCTTGGTTCAGCTAGTGCTAAATATATGATATGCTTAGTTTTAATTGCATAAGTGATCTCTGAATATCATTGTTGAATCAAAGCATTTGTACGATTGCCTTGTTGACTGTAGCACCAGTCCTATGGCCAGAGTGGCAAGAGTTCGTGCCTGAGGCACACAAGACAGCCATGGCCTCAACACACACATATAAAATGTCAGTAGTGTGATTTCAGTCATGATCACAACTTTCCCCAGAAAATGGATGAGTGGTAAAGGAATATCCTTACCAACTCCTCCTTGGTCAACCAAAGGAGACCAAAACAGAAGACCAAAGAAGAGCAAAAAGACTGCCAATGCACAGTGTAGGGCAATCTATAAAGCTACTTGAGCAATAACTGCTGCATTACAAATTACCAAACCTGCAGTGTCCAACCCCCTCTTATTTTTCACCCTTGCACCTGAGGTTTCTTATTTAAAGAGGAATGCTAAAATGTCTGTAACAAATTTAGAGCGTCAGGCTTAGCGATAGGCTGATGAGATAAGCTGATGAGAGAACTGCAAAATTCCTCAGCAGTTCCAATTTGAATTACAGTGAATGACCCCCAGTTCATTATCTAGGTGACAGCCCCATGAACAGGGTGTGGGTTTTGGAGCTGTTCTACTCTGGAAGCTTCTTAAAGACACGGAGCTGGTGTCAGACAGAGATGTAGTTACAGCTATGAGCAAGCACCAGCCTGTTTGTTTAGCCATGTCACTGGGAGTGAGTGACTGCCAAAGGAAAGCTGCAATCTGAGCTCATCTGGGAACTGGATATAAAAGGAAACAGTCCTTTCCTGGTTCCCACCTCCCACGGACTTCCAACCTCCCTACTATTCACATGCCCTTCCTTTCAGTTGATATACTATGCTGACAGCTACAGCAGTATATCTCAATACTAAAAATTATCAGTATAGCGTTTCAAGACACACACACAAACAACCCACAAGGGAAAAAAACCCAAAATACATACACACCAGAAAACCCCAACAACCAACCAAGCCAGGGAAAGGGAGGAATAATTTTTTTCTGCATATCTTCATTCATCTTACTTTGCCTCTGGGTTCTGTCTTAGACAGAGTTTGCCTTTTGGAGGAGCAGTGTCCTAAAGTCTCTTTTAAAAAGAAATACATTAATTTCTACTGCAAACAATTTACCTTAGCTTTTGTGCAAATAAAATACCCACTCTTCCCTTCTTCAGTGAATATATATTGCATATACTTTTTCAAACAGAAGTAAATCTATTCAATGACAGATAATTTATATGCAAATGTTATAACTGTAATAAAACCTTGCACGCAAGCAATCCTGCATTAACAGGAATTCTCTACATCTTGAGTAGCTTTCAAGAATGAGGTGGACTAGAAGAAATCCAGTGTTATTTTCTCACAGGCAAACTCAGGCTGTCCTGGGATATTCTACGCTGATTTACCAACTTGATCCCAGCAAAAAGAGGAGTATGTTAAAAATGAGACACCTACCGCTGTAGACCCCGAAGACGTGGCTACGAAGACTTTGATCACCATGTTGACAGTGAGGGAAGTGGATCAGCAGAGCACGCCTGCTATCCACAAGTCACCACAGCCCCAAGAGGAATCCAAGAGTTTGTTCGGCAGCTCCTGCGCTAACCTGAGCCCTAAATGGATGCCGCCCCCAGCAATCCAGCAGCTTTGGCCTCTCCCCCAGGTCCTGGGTTTTCCCACCCTATTGGCTCTTAGGTTTTTTAGGATGACAGACCGATAGAGGATTGGTTAGTAAGAGGAGCCATAGCAAGGGGTTTGCACCTGCCCCTGGCCTTATTGCATTAGATTGACAGGGTGGCAGTCCAAAAAAGGCAAAGCAAAGTAGAGCACCAATGAGACAGGGCTGGAGAAATATTTGGGAGAGGGGGAAGGGACAAGTGAGAAGGGAGAAGGGAGAGAGAGCGGGCAACTTAGTGCTGGGGGCTATCACAGAACTGCTGGGTAATGTTTAACGTTGCATGGGCACTGGCACAGCTACTTCCTGCATGAAAGGGCTTGTGCTCTCTCCCTCACCACAGCAAGGAGGCTTCACAGTTGTAGCTGCAAATTTTAAGTATTAAAAGGGGAAGGAGAAAGGGGGGAGCAAGGGGAGCATAGATTCAGAAGTAATTATAGCTGAGATCGTATTGAAATAAGCCTCAGTTACAAGTGCTCTCAGCTTTAAAGAATTCAGATCATCATCCACACTGCAGGGCTCAGGGACTTCTCTGAAATAAATACATGTCAGTACACTTCATAATATTAGGAGGGTGATTTGGCTGCTTCTATATATCCAGAACCTATTGCTGCATTTTCTCCTTTTTTGCATCAGCAGTGAAAATTGCCAGGGCATAAGGTGCTAAGACGAGGTCCTGGGTAAAAAATATACCATTCTACTGTGTGATCCAGGATGCTCTTTTTGCACTTAGTCATTGCCTTCTACCCTCAGAGATAATCAAAGTTCAGTGGCTGCCTGTGTGCATTTGCTTAAGGAGATCTCTGTGCATGAGAGGTATTTTAAGAATGTTAAATGGTAACATTACTTTCAGATTTTGAGGGCCCAGTTTGTTTCTGCTGTAGGTCAGCAACATGTCACCAAGCTCAGTAAAGCTGACCTTATGTCAGAGGTGAAACTGGCCTAAGTTTTAGAAAGTGCTTATATGCATTTCAAATGTTAAAACTGAATATAGCAGTGTCCAGTCTGGATAAAAACTTAAAATGGAATATAATGCTTTCTTTCCAGGATTAGGTAGGACCAAATGCTCAATAGGAAATATGTTCTTGAAAGTAAACCATTATGTGAAGCTGGAAATGGGAGTATTTCATGTATGGAACAGGGATCCTGAAAAACCTCACAAAAACTAAAAATAACAGTAGATGGTGTGCACCGTTTACTGCAGCTCACCATCTGTCTTTCCTTTCTTTTTTTGAGAAGCAATAGGAGGTCCAGCAAAAAGAAAAGCCGAATAGAATCAGGTATTTTCAGAGTATTTGCTTGTAAAACAAATATACAAAACCCCCTTAGTGCAAACCCATAAATTATTGCCAGAAGTTATTACATATACTTGTTTTTCAGGAGATGCTGTATGTAAGCAAATTCAATGGAAATGACTGGCCACTTGGAATATATCAACCAAACAATGGAGGCAGTGGTCATTGGCTTCAAAACATACTGAATAAGCTTTGCAATGCTAATAATTAATACTCAAAGCAGGAAATATGTGCTTGATCAAATGTCCACTGTCAGGACCGAGACAAAGTGTCAATTAACACTCTCTCCCATTTGACTTCGCTCCTGAAACTGACACAGGAAAAATGGGATATAGCTGAAGCCTCTGCCCACTCAGGGCTTGGCAGGTTGGGACTTCAGGGCATGATTCCCATTGCTCCAGCTGCTTTCATAGAATCATAGAATGACTTGGTTTGGAAGGGACCTTAAAGCTCATCCATTTCCAACCCCCTGCCATGGGCAGGGACACCTTCCGCTAGACCAGGTCACTCAAGGTCCCATTCAACCTGACCTTGAACACTGCCAGGGATGGCACATCACAACTTCTCTTTCATCCCATTCCTATGGGATTTTTCCCTCTTTTCATGGTAGAAACGTTCTGTGTAAACCCCACAGGGTGAGTTGGAGCCTTTTGTGTTTAGCATGCGCACTCTCAGGACATTTACCACGCTGCACTACATCACACCTCTTCACGCAACACAACATGCTGCACAACATGAGATGCCTCCACAGTCACCACGAGGGTCAGTGGCCTCATAGCGCAGAGGGACCCACTGCTTGCACACTACGATGTCAAATTCCCATTAACACCTGGGTGGGGTACATAAATAAGGTGGGATACATAAATAAGAGGTACATAAAAACCACTTTTGCAGACACCACTGCAGGACGCTGAGGGAGGAAAGGGGCCAAGGCTGCCGCGCCGGCTGGGACTACAGCTCCCGGGGTGCCCCGCGGCTGCCGCCTGTCCCCATGGCAGCGCGACGCGGCTGCCCGCCGAGGAGGCTGGTAATGGCGGCGGCTGGGGCGACGCCCGGGGGGGTGGGGCCGGGTAGAGAAAGATGGGGGTTTCATGAGAGGGGAAGGTGGGATGTCCTGCCTTGGGGTGTGGAGTAGCAAGGAGAGCAGAACAGGACGTTGTCAGGCTGGGTGGCAGGGTGTGGGGCTGAGAGCCAGGAGCTAGAAGTGGCTGTCAGAGCCTAGGGGTGGGTGTTGAGGTGCTGAGTTGGCTATCAGGGTAGGGTGCTGACTTTAAAGCCTCTGAGGTGGTTGGGGAGAGTGGGGTGGCGGTGGGACCCCACCAGCTCCACGGGAGCTCTGCACTGTGAAGGTAGTGGGGTTGCTGTTGGTTGCGTGGAGCACACCAGGGAGCTGCCTGTGGCCCTTGGAGGAGCCCAGCAGTAGGTGTGGGGGCCCAGGATGCACCTGCACCCTTCCTGCCTGAGCAGCTGGGCCCTGGCCCCTGCTTTGGTTCCCCTGGAGCTCAGGGGTCAGCTGTGATGCGGAGCAGCCTGCTGCACTCTGCTGCTCTGGGAAGGCCGACAGTGTCCTCCCACCTGGATTTACTTAGGTTTCGTACACAGGCTACAATTAATTCTTCCCCATGACAGTTCTGCAGTTTCTGGACACTTGAAATTACGTTTTCATCTCTGACAGATAGATTTGGCCCGAACTGTTTTTGTCTGCATCTCTTCCTCCAACGTGCATTCTTCTACTGTTTGTCCATTTCAGTTCCCCTTCCACTACTGCATTTTTTTTTCTTAATTTCTGTAATAATCTCTCATCTAATTTTTCTTGTTTCTTGTCCTTCACCTTTTATTTTTCTGTCTTCTCCATTTCCATTTTGTTTTCTTCTCAACATCTGCTCTTCAAGCTGGATAGTGAAATTCAGCCCATGCTTCTCATCAAAGCAAATTAAAGCAGTAGCTCTAAGTTTAATTTAAGCTAATTTGATTTAAAGACTATTTAGCCAGAAAGTGTTGACAGTGCCAAATCAAATTTAAACAGAAATACAAATCTATGCACCAAGATGGCCTTTGCCTAATCCTCATCTTTAAATATGAGTTCTCATCTCTTAAGGGATTATTGCACTGGCTCAAATTTAGCAGGACCCTGGGCATTCCTTAGTCTTCCACAGGGAAATGTTATTCATGTAAGGGAATGAAGAGTAATGAAACCACTTTGATTCAACTTAGAGCATTTTGTGCAATCCTAAATTACACTTTGTAATCTTCTTTGAGAGTTACGTGATTCCCCTCTCCCCTTTAAAAAATTAATTGAAAATCAAATGCCAGTGCAATGCAAAAATGCCAACAAAGGATTTAGTATGTTCTAAAAATACCTTCTCATTTTTCAGTGGTCTACTTGTTAAAATTCATCTGAACTAAAATATCATTTTAATCTCCCTCAGATTTCTTTTAGATAATTGCTATGCCCCTTTTACACACCACCCTAGCCTCCCAGCTTATCCCATTACTGGGTAGAATTATGCATCTGTAAAACTCTGGTCTAAGTAGTGGCCTGCATAGTCTTCATGTGATATTAAGAAAATGGAGCAGATTGAATCATATCCCAAGAAATAATTTTTACCAGAACCACGGTGTTTGAACAGTGCTGCCAGGAGTATGAATGAATCTGTTCTGCTCTCCAGTTGCCTCAGTAGAGAAAAAAATTGAGGAGTGACAGGTATTAACAAAGACGTAGAAAATTAGTCAGCATTCTGTATTTAATGCTAAATATATGATTTTAAAAGCCAAATACTTAGGAGAGTTCATTTTGTTTGAAAATTGGGCTTTTGAGAAAAGACAATTCCAGAGGAAGCAACGTTACTTCAAACTCAATCAAACAAAATGAGATCATCATCTCATCAGAGAACCACATTTCTGACAACAGTGCATTACAGGTGATATTTTCCAAGCGATATGGGTGCGTAGACATGGAGATAAGTGTCTTGCAGCATTTTCAAAAGCAAACATGTTAAGTACATTTAGACTGTGAAGAAATTGTTTTCATTTAGAAAAACACTGAAATCCTACCTAATGTTTCTTCTGAAATTGTGCAGAGACATTTTGACTACATTGTGAGCTTTTATGTGCAAGCTTTTTTGTTTTTACAATCTGATTTGAGAAAAAGTATAATAAAATACTTCCCAAAAGTTTAAGAAAATCTTTGTTTCAGTCTCAAAGTCATATGCTGTGTTGTGCAGCTTTAGGTGCTGCTATATCCTCTACCTGTAATGGTAATATAGCAGCTAAAATCTGATTTTATTTTATTTTATTTTATTTTATTATGTTATTTGTGCTTGTTTTGTTGTTTGATTTGTGATCTAATTATTGAAAAATATGACTGATATTTTTATGACGTGAATGGAAGGCTAAAAATATCATAAAAACACAGTTAGAAATGTCCATGCTTTAGAGACTTGAACAATTATTTTTTTAATTTAGGAAAGCCCTTTGTAGGTATTCAGCATAAATACAGTTAAACTTCTTTTAAATTACATTAATCCTGGAGAAAATGTGTACGTTCCAGGAAATAAACTATGGTATCTATTTCCATTTAAACAGTAGTAAATCTTTAGAAAATACATGCCAGAGTCATGGGAAATTCTGAGACACAAACTAGATTATTTCATATTGCAGTTCATCCTAGAAACAAATTTACTCACTTCCTACAGACCACACAATAATTTTAATGGGTAAAAGAATAATGTCTGGATTTTTTTAAAGGTAATTCAGTGTTTTTATCATCATTTAATACAGTTGAACCCTGTTTAGTATTTTTATGTTAATTGCAAACAACTCAGTAACCTTCTGGTATCTGATAGGTTATGGAGGTCAGCTTTTAAGTCTTTTACTATTACACAGTGGTGAACTCAGATGATTGTTTCTTCCATATTCTAATGACAGAAGACAGTAAGTCAGAACATGGCACAAAAGCAGGGGTACTATAGATTCCGCAAAGCCCAGAAGTATTAGAAACAGCATCTGTAACAGAGGTAATGATTGTAAGTGACACAGTCAAGAATACACAAGTGTGAATACAGAAGTGAAAATTCTGACACTGACTATTCTGAGGGCTTTGCCAGTGATGTGCTCTGAAACACCCGGAAGCAGCAAACATTTAGAAATATCAGGAAGTGAAGAGAACAGAGGAAAAGAAAAAAAAAAGGAAAAACAAAAGAAGAAGAAAGGACACTGTATCTTCCCTCAGGATGGTAAAGAAAGGTACTTTGTTTTCTGGTAGTAGAAAATGAAGACTCTTGAGAAGTACAGCTGTTCCCTTTCTGCAGCATTTTTTTTTTTTTCAGTAACTAGGTGGACAGGAAAAACAGTTTTTCAGTGAAGAAAAGTAACAAATTTTGTTTCAAATGCTAGGAAGGGGAGGGAAGAGAGGTAGAGATTCCCGATTGTGTTATCCCACAATACTCATGATCCAAGAGAGGATGATCACCAGAGATGTGGGAGAACCTTTACAAACCTAATTTGAGGACTTGGAAACTCTCACACATTTACTGGGATTTCTGGTTTTGACCATGCATCACATGATGAGTCTGAAAAAGCCCTTCCTGAGGGAAGTTGCTCAAAAATTATAGGTCTGCATAAAAGTGTCAGTTTTGACAAAAAAAAGCACTATTTTTTGGCCAGCGTAGTCATGGTGTATGTTGTAAAATTAAGTCTGTGTTTCAGTGGCATGACCATGTTGCACAAAAATATTACTTTTACATAAATGTTAATAGTAAAGAATCTTTTTCATGTCTGCATATTTTCATATCTACACCCATGCTTTCTTAAATCCCAGCATGACATGTCAGAAAATGACCCTTTTCCTGCTGAGCTTCAAAATTTCATCTAGATATACCAAATCTGTAAGATACAAATCAACCAAAAAAAGAGAGAGAACAACTGATTACCACTTCTATCATCTAAGTTATATGCTGCTATCAAGAAGTCATATTGGCATGAAACTAGCAGACCAGAAAGAATAGCCACATTTTTTCAAATCAATTTAGCAGAAGAGTCATTATTAGCTACTACCTGTGTTGGATATTGTAAGTGATATTTTTTGCTTGTTCACGGCTATTTGAAATGATCAGTTTCCCAGGAACATGATTATAACTTACATTTTCACCCTGTATAAACATGTATAGTTTTTAGAGTATTTTGTCAGCTTTTGCAGGGAGGTGTTTTCCCATTTCTTTGACATCACTGTGTTCCATTCTGGGAAAAAAATAGTAATGTAATGGTTGTTCTGATTTTCTTTACTATGAGGGTGGTGAGGCACTGGAACAGACTGCCCAAAAAGTTGTGAATGCTCCAGCTCTGGCAGTGTTCAGGGCCAGGCTGGATGGGGCTTGGAGCAGCCTGGTCTAATGGAAGGTGTCCCTGCCTGTGGCAGGGGGATTGGAACTGGATGATCTTAAGGTCCTTTCCAAGCCAAACTGTTCTATGATTCTGTATCATAGTCTTTCTGCAGTGGAATTGTATTACAGAGAACATGTGGGTGTGATCCTGCACACTTTCCATTTGCTTTGGTTTTTACTTCTGGTGAGTTTTTTCACAGCACCGGTTAATGTGTTCACTGCAGAAGGTCTTGAATGTGTCCAACCTCAACTGGCTGCTACAGTTTCTTCTCTGTTTACTTGAACCTTGCCAATCATAGAATCATAGAATGGTTTGGGTTGGAAAGGACCTTAAGATCATCTAGTGCCAACCTGCTGCTGTGGGCAGGGACACCTCACACTAGACCATGTCACCCAAGGCCCTGTCCAACCTGGCCTTGAACACTGCCAGGGATGGAGCTGTGCCTGGGATTGCCCAATAGGGCAACACTCCTTCTTAATCCAGTTAAAACATACATAAAAAAAATTAGAGCACTGACCAAATCACAATCTCTCCTCCTTTTGATTCCTAATCTAATTCTTTCTATCTTATCATTTTGCTATTGCACTGAACCTATGTGGTTCTGTATGAGCGAGGTCCTACCAGCTTGCCTTCTTTCCCTCCTCCTGCTTTCTCTCCTCCACCAGCAGGAGCATCAGAACAAAGACCATCTGATTTGTAGCCTGAAACAGTGGAGTGTATCAGGTAGTTCAGGAATAATAGCAAAAGACTCAGAGAATTGTGTATGTCACCCCCTCCGTTCTTTCCTCTGACTTGCTGCCTCGCACATCACACACATGCCTGCCAGGCATGGGCCTGACTCCGGGCACTGCAGCGGGAAGGGAGGAGCGGAGCTGGGCTGAAGCCGTGGAGAGCTGGGGCAGCTGCTGCCCTAAGGAAAGGAGGGAGAGAGCAGTAGGTTCTGCTGCTGCAGGGAATAGCCCATTTCTCTGCTGAAGCCACTGTCTTTCCAGATAACGCTTGCCATAGCTTTCCACTATTCTGGCATATGTTGTGGGAGCAGAAAGGCCACGGCGTGGTAGTGCCCTAAGCAGCATCCTTCTTTACTTTTCCTACTACTGATTCGATGTTCCTTCCCGTCTGCGATGGGGTGTTCTGGTTGGGGCCTGCTCCTGTAAGAGTTTGTGTGCGAAACACCCATTAGATTCAACAGAAGTGCTTGAAAAGATCTGTCCTTTTCCTCTGGTGTTTTTTAGGTTAGTACCTTGCCTATTTTACCCATAAAATATTATGTGATCTATAAATTATTATAATAAACCTCTAGCAAAATGCTGCCTGAAATGTCTTGAGAGCCATAGTGAAATTGAATATATGCCTGAAAAGGGGGAACACTCACATTTACAGTCTTGACCATTTTCAAATCCTAATTATATTTCAGGAAAGGGAAGTGAGAGTAATTCACTCACAATGCTGGCCATAAAGAAGGGCAAATGGCAGTAACACACTTAGAATGCTAGCCCATAAAGATCTTTTTCAATTGGTCTATCGAAACAGTGTACACAGCTGCATAACTGTTCTATACTAATAAGCATCTATGGCTTAAAAAAGTAGTTCAAAGCTGACTTGAGAATTCTAGAAAGCTGTTTAAAAATCCTAGCTGCAGAGAAATTTAACCATGTGCTGTTGTGATCACCTTGGTTTTTGAGATCTTGCATTACTATGTTGAGGGGTTCTCTGTCACATCTGTCCTGGTTTCAGCTGTAACAGTTATTTTTTTTTCCTAGTTACTGGCTGGGTTTAAACCACAACACATCCCTATGTCCCCCCTCTTGGGAATCAGTTCCGAGAGCATGCCCACAGTGAGCTGCATGATTTACAGAGAGAAAACTTATTTCCATTGACACTGCAGTAATGTGTTAACATAAACATACTTTACTAAATTATTCCCAGAGTTTTAGTGCTGTTTGCCCTAGAAGACACTGCATGTATAGTTAACCTTATTAATGGAAAGTGAACATGATGGCTGTTTGGAACAAAAATGGCTTCAAAGGATGAAAGGAGAGAACCTTGACCTCCTATTGATCTGTGCAGAGAAATAACTTCACACACAGAGATATAAAATCTTTAATGGATTTATGTGTGAAATACTTGAACATTGGAGTCTTAGTATAGATCTTGGGCTTTTTGTCAAATACACAGCTAAGTACTTGGATGAGCAGTATACACTCTTATGTGAGCAGTAAAGCCATACAGGGATTTTGCTGTCTGAAATGGTTGCTATATATCAATGCCAATTTACTTTGGTCTGAATGCAGGAGGAACAAAATTGCCACCTGAGAAGACATCACATCAAAATTCTTCATCTTTAAGCCTGCAGAGTAGTATGATTTCCCAGAAAAAAACCACCGTGGCTCAGCGAATATCATCAGCAAAAGTTCACAAAATTAAAGAGCTGAAGAATGAAATATTTGACTTACAATGCAAATTAGAAGCATCAAGCTTAGAAAACCACATTTTGAAGGAGCTTCAGTATCGACACTTGAAAGCAATGGATAGATACAAAAATTTAGGAAGTAACTTGCAGGATCTCTTAGCAAGTCATTATAATGAGGTGAGAACTTTAAGGAAAAGCCTGAGGATGTCTCAGGAGGATGAGAGAAATTCATCCAGGAAGCTCAGAGAAGTTGAAGCATCGCTGCTAAAAGCTAAAGGTGCTTTGCAGACCTTGCATATGCTTTCAGGAGACAAAACTCTTGCAGAGAGAGAGGAACTTGATCACAGATTGTCAGTCCTTACAGGAAAAATCGAAGTGAATGATAAGAGAATACAGGTAATATCTGCATAGCATTGTATTTATGGAACAATAATAGGAAAGCGTTTTGTGCAAGAATAGTGGAGTTTTTAGCTGCTTCTTGTCACAGTAATGATTATGATACAGCCCTGTAACATTGAACATTCATTTTAATCCAGTGCAGTCCTGAATATAAGATGCTAAAAATGGCAGTAGTGCCCCCTTCTAGTATTTTAAAATCTGGCAGAAATGTATAAGTAGGTTAAGTTTGGCAATAAAGATCTTTTAGGAATTATTTTAACTTGTATGCCTTACTCTGTTAGTTGAGAAGCATAGATAATAGCTGGAGGGCAGCCTTCAGCAGTGTCTACTCTGCTCCCTGCCCACAGCATGGGATACCCATGCTTGTTTGGACCTCTGAGCCACAATAGGACAGACCCTAATTTATCTTGGCAAAGCACAGGGTTAGTCATACATGGAGACTACCAGTCTGCCCTGTTACTTTTCATGGTGCTGGTAGGCAGTATGGACATACCTACACCTCTTGTTCACTAATTACTGTCACTCACTGTAGCTATCTGTAGGGCAGCTGCTGAATTTGGCAATAGTCAGGTGTCCTAGGTTTTATGCTTGGTTCTACTGTTGGTTTAGTATGCAACTGGAGTAAAAGCCTGGTGGAAGTTTAAGAGGAGGTAATTCAGCTCCTTTTAATACCTTGTGCTTCTTTTTTTACACAAAAAGGCAAGAATACAGTTTATAATACAAAACTGGAAGAGTGAAATTTCCATTTCATTAATTTCTTTGTTATTTTGTTGGGATATATTTGTTAGGATATATTATATATAGAATCAATAAAAAGCGAGGTAATCTTAGAGGCATTTCACCATCTGAAAAGCTAGGGCTGAAATACATTTACTACATGAAAGAAAATGAAAACATGAACAGCTGAACTCAGATTTGGTTTTGAAAACTTTCTATTCACGGAAGTCCTAGTGAAAAGCTATAAAATAATGCAGGGTTGGGTGTCCATATTACAGTTTTAGTAATTATAGCTTCTAATGATAAAGTACTTAATAAAGTACTCCGTAAATTACCTAGTTTTCATTTACACTAACCCTCCTTGTGGTACTGCAGTTAATAAATCTCAGTGTGAACAGACATGTTGTCTTAACATTTCTCAGTGATGACTGTATTTATTAATCCACCAGAGAGGTAATGTAGAGCTTTATTTTTTATGTTTGAATGCCATATATGCTTTTTTGTTGTTCATTAAAATTAGATTTTATACCAGGTTTTGCTCATTTTAAAAGTAATTTTTCAGATACTTCACAATTTCATGCACTGTTTACAATAGACTATAATTATTAGAAGCTTACTTTCCATTACATGATCATACCTGTTTTTCAAATCTGGTAAGAACTGTAATTTTCAGCAGTCACACTGAGCACATTCTAATATTAAAATACATAATTTTTTTAAGAGCCTGGAAAAGCAGCTGAAGTTGAACAATAGCAGCTTTAGTCGTCAGCTGGCAAATGAGAACAGAAAAGCTCTGGAAGCTGGGATAATTACAAAGACCTTGCAAATGGAAATTAACTCTCTTCACCAAAAAATTAAGGTATTCAAGATTTTAAACAGGTTTCTGATCCTACAAGGAAATTCAAGTATTAAACGTTACCTATTCCTTTTGCTTCTTTTATATTATGTAGTAATGGAATTTTTGTTTCCTAATTGAGTCTATAGTTTATGAAAAAAAAAGGTCAAATGATGAAATTATTGTAGGGTCTATATGTCACAAGTCCAAAGTAGATCAATAAATATTCAAAACAGAGATTAATGCATTACAGTTTGAACAAATAAGCCACACCAATTTGCTACCATTTTGATATATCTGGGTCAGTATATTTACCTACTAACTTTAAGTGAGCTCCCTTACAGAAACACTTTCAAATTAAAATTAGCCAAATATTACAATTTGAAAAACTATACTTGAACAAAAAGTCATACATAAATGTTTCAATCATTTGTTTAAATTCCTGCTTAGTTTTTAGGCAAATATTTTTGGGACAAACATGTCCAGTTCAACACTTACTGTAATGTCTGTAAACCAACCATACAGAAAAACCTAAAAGTGACACTAAATAGAAGTAGAAACAAAACTACCATGAATGGTATATCATGAGCTGTAAACAAGAAAAAACAGCACATATTTCAGAAAACACTAAACCCCTTCTGGCTTTTTAGTAATTTAAACTGTTTGTTAAACAGTTAAAATACACTTTTGATTTCTGTGTAAAGTGACCCATTGGTCCTGCTAGGGAGCATCCTCCTTCTAAATGGAATCGTAATAAACGTGAAAGATGTTACGGGGAGCTTTCCCAGGCATTGGGAAGGGCAGAACTGGTGACTCCTGAAGATTCATGGAGCTTTGTGTTTCTGTACAAGGGCATTCGCTGTTTGTACCAGGTGCAGAAATGTTCCTCCTGTTACTTGGCAGCAACCAGGCTGCCCAGCAGCAGAAGCTGTACTGTGCTTTTCCCGGACCTGCAGTGCTATTTGCCTGCCAGTCTGATCTCCTATACGTGCAGATCCAGGAGACAGGAATAGTTAACAGTCCCAAGAACACTAACATAAAACTGTTCCAAAATGTAAATTATTTGGAAGTACAGTTCACACCCTAGTGCTTCTCTGAAATACTTGTTTTATTTGTTTTCCATGCAGTTTTCTATGTGTGTCCAGTTCTCCCAATATTCTATTTAGATTCAGAAACCTTCTATTGTTTTACTGCAAACAAGACCAGACATGCTTTTTAACCCTATTTCTGTGCCAGAACAGAGTTCTGGCTTCCACATTCATAGTTTTGGGCACCTGGTTCATTCAGAGCATTGAAGGTATTTGGACACGCTATCAGGACAACCTGTATCTCCATAGTGAATGCAGCTCCTGTTTTCCACGCAAAACCCCAATACAGTGAGAGTTACTGAAATCTCTCCTCTGTGTTTCAGATACATTTTAGTAAGGCAAGAGGACTCTTGCTAAATAAATGTCAAAAGTGTGCCTCTGAAGTTTATGTCGTTTCCCAGGCAATATTTTATAAAATAGAACTGAGCACGTTCTAACTAAGGGCACTGAGTAAAGAATTTTTATTAAAAGAAGGAAGTAAAGGCAAAAATTTCTTAGTCTGAAAAAAATAACTCAGAACAACAAATGAAGAAATCATTATAGAAGACTTCATCTGCTGAACATGGTGTTATAAAAAAGGTCACCTAGGCGTACAGGTGTGTTCTTAGCTTTAAAAAAGGGAGAATTTTGACTTGGCTCATGAAAGCAAAGGACAGATTCCTATTTATGTAAATGACAAAGTCACCACATGGCCTGGCACAATGCAAAAACATTAGCAGTTTTCT
Source organism: Psittacus erithacus (assembly GCA_009867235.2). NCBI lineage: Eukaryota > Metazoa > Chordata > Aves > Psittaciformes > Psittacidae > Psittacus > Psittacus erithacus. Next base: position 18,158 of record WYDI02014774.1, read on the forward strand.
CCCAACACAGGAAAATTAAGTTGGTAACAAGTAATTCTTATTGTATACTGGAGGTTTAATGGTGTTTATTTCTTCTTAGGAAAAAGATCGTCAACTTTTTATAAAAAATATCTATGCAAATCGGATGCCTAGAATCCCAAAAGGCAAAAGTGATTCAGTACCTCATGGAAAAAGTACGTGTACATTCATTTTCCTTTTTTTGGTTTAGTTACATGAAACTTAGTTTGCTTTATAGCTTGGATATACGTTCCAAAATAAAAGCTAATATAGTACTTTTATATGGGCTAAAAATATTCTGTTACATATAATTTGAAGAGAAGTGCTTGGTTTTTTTGCTCATTTATTCTATGAATACAAATACATGACTTGTTTTTAATATTTAACCCAATTTTCATCATGAATAGTGTTTAGCATACATAATTTGAGTATACTAACAGTGACACTGAACTAGTGCTGCTATTTTAAGTGCATATTTGCATCAACAGCTGTTTGCCTTTTTTTTTTTTTTAACAAGGTGAAGCTATCAGTCCCCAAAGCTTTTACAGACAAAGTTTTGTTCAGGCTGTTCCCTTTGACTTGGCCTGGAGAAGTGGCTACCTTGGACCTAGAATTCCTGCCACCTGGTTCACTAGCTCAAAGTACCTCACAAACAACCCTTCTGTATCAAGTTCCTACTTTTAGTACAGACTTTCAAAGTGCTTTCATACAAGCAAAATTAGTGAACTTAATGAGGTCTTTAATAACTGTTTTCTCATCTTTAAAATCCTTACACCGTGTTACTTCTAGCACAGATGCTTCAATGTCCATTATTGAAGCTCCAGCAACCTGCGATTTGTTGGAGTGTAAGGAGAGGAGGAATTTTCAGATACAAAGTTTAGGAGGTTTAATAGCCACTGCGATGATCATATGGTCAGCTTATCTGAGAGAAGAGAATATTTATCCTTAGTAGCCCTTTGGGTTTATAGCATAAGTAAATTTAAATGGGCGATAATCCAGTTACTGTCTCTCCTCTCAATTGTTTCTACAGAATTGGTGTTATTTAAAATAATACAGTAGAATGACAGAAAAGAACAATGGAAAGTTAATTCTATCAAGGAAGAAAGAGCTCTTTAGTAAAGAGTGGTTTTTTTACATGGATGCTCAGTTATTGGAGAGAAATATCTATCGTATACAGTCTTGTCTATCAAACATTCCAAGAGTGGGAATCCCCCTTGTGTGGGATTCAACTACTTAATTATAGGCATCCAGTGCCGCTTGAGATGTTCTAGTACATTCTGCCTGGCCCTGTAGTTGTTATTCCAGAAGGACACAGGCATCCCATCGGTCCTATGTAGTTATCAGCCAGCCTTATGTAGATATCCTGAATACTTGAGGGCATCTCAAATAGCATGAGGCGCCTGTGTTCAGACAAGTGGATCCCATCCCTTGAACTGAGAGAGCAACAGCTAAAACCAGCTACAAATCTTAGAAGCCAAGAACTTAGCTCCCTGTGTGCTCACTATATTCATCAGGAACAAAAATGTTGAAGGAGACACTGATTAAGCACTTACAAATTTCTAATTGTCATATTCTTTAGAAGTTGTATCTAGAATTTATTAGTAAGTGTGTTTTATACAGAAACTAATAAACAGATTTCAAGTACTTCCCCCACATTGAAAGTCATATTTTGCCTCCTACTCAGGATCACAAATATTCTGTCAATACCCTGAAGGAGAGCTTCCTGCTCAACAAACTTACACCCTTAATTTTGGATCATGATCTGAACATGACTTCCTTGGGTTAAGCCCTCTTTAAAATACTGGTCAGATATTCCTGCTCCTCAGTGGAAAAAGGGATTGGAGCTTTCTTCGTATGGGTACAGAGGAGCTCTTAAAACTCACATGGTAGCAAAAGTACGTGCTGGAAATATTGCCCACAGAATTCTTCAAATTATGGTATTGGTACAAAATCTTATCATAGTTGCTTATGTCTTTCCCCTTCTTTGCCTTTCCAAATCTATTACTCTGCCTTAACTACAAGTGAACTGCAGGGAAGAGGTTGGTAATTCAAGCTGTAAAATTAAGAAACACAAATTCCTACTTCTTATTCCAAGTCAGACACAGATTTTATGAAGCTCGAATTCCAGGTTTAGTTACACCACAGAACCAGCTGTGATTTTTTGTCATTTTAGTAACCTATGGACTTGTACCATATTGTCATTTCAGTTACAGTACTTAACTTACTGTTTATGATTTAAGTTCTTTTTTTTAAGCAAGATAAGGGGGCTTAGCTGGAGAGAGACCTGATATATTGCAATGAAAAGGTTCCAAGCAAAGTTATGTGATCTTTTGATATTTTTGGGCAATAAAGGTTTCATTCTCTATCAGTTAATGGAAACAGATGATTTAGAAATCTAGAACTGGAATTACTGACAATTTTTTTCCTTTTCACTATTGACTTGATTTTTCCTGTAGCAGATTTACAAAGAGCTACTTCTTCAAGTAGTAATTATTCCAGTAATAATTTTTATTAATTCAAGTAATAAAAAATAATTTATTATTTTAATAGTAATTATTCAAGTAATTATTTTTATTCTTTGTTTGCAAAAATTTTCACCCACAGGGCAAGAAGAAATGTGGGGTTGCATTTTTTAACACTCCTGATGAGTAGCTGAAGGTAGGCTGGCTTAGGTTATCAGAACGCTCTGTGTACCTACATAAAATTGATTTATCGAATGAAGCCGTTCATTTCATGAGCTCTTGACAAGAGCAGTTTCCTCAGTTGTGGGAGGGTCACGCCAGCTGATCTAGAGGTACAGCTCCCCCTAGTTCTGAATCTGAGGAACGCTCCGCTGATTTCTGCTGAAGCAGCTGGCAACTGCTTGCCGGTTGCCTTTCGAAAGGGAAAACTAATGCTCTCCACAGCACCGGAGCCATACCTTCAAAAGTAATCCTCAACAGCCGTTTTACCACCAAACTGCAAACGTTTGAAAACCATCGTTTTTACAGTGTCCTCCTCGGATTTCAGAGATCAAAACTGGGAACAAGGTCAAATGTTGACAGATGCAAGATCACATTTTTGCTGCTGTGCCAGTAATTTTCTCAGATACTGTACTTATGTCAAAATTATTCTAAAAATAGAACAAAAGCAGAACATACCTTCCCCATCCCATCTCCATTCAGCTAGTTTATTTAAATGTCTCAGTCACTCCCTTTGAATCCCTTTTCAAAGACCATAGATATTTCAGTGTTAAGTATTTCATCTGGAGAATTTGGTTCCATTAACTTGAGAAAGGTGAGTAACCAAATCAGAAGGCATTGAAGCAAGCATGTTTATTATACTCTTTTAAGATCTGAATTTAGGAACCTGAAAGGTGAGGCCTTATATCAGATCTCTTAAACTTTCATTGGAATGTTACCAGGCAAATGCTAGATAGGATACAAACGCATTTGTCTGACTTAGCATGTTCTATCTGAACAGGACTTTGTAGGTCTGAAACTGAAGTATATTTATGATGGACAGATGAAACCCCTCCAAAGTCCAGGTATGTGTTCCAGTTCAAGCATTTATAGATCAGGCAGGACAAAGAATTACTTTCTTAAAGGGGATTAAGACATGCAGCACAAAAATGTTTAAATCCCAGGCCACATACCAGTATTATCAGTCGTCAAAGAGATCTTTTGTTTATATCAACAATATAATTCTAGCAACTATTGTATTACTAATGATTGTCCTTTTCAATAGGCTTCAGTATACACAGAGCAATACAAGTAGATAAAGAGATTTTTAGACCACTGCTGCTGTCAGAGTATGAAGCTCAGGAAACAGGAACCAATCCAGTTCAGCTAACACAGGTATGAATGATCTGGATCCAATCCCTTGTTTAAACTCTCAGCTAAGCTGTTTGTTACTCCATATATTTCAGTAATATGCCTGAATCGCCTCATCCATCTTCTTAACTTTCTAGGGTGTGGATTTTGTGTGAATGTAATTATATTAAACATATAGGACAAAGGTAATGATACAAAATGAGACTATGATAGTAATAGAAATGACAACTTTTTATAAGTATTGCATGACTGTGTACTTTTAAGACTCACTAAACAAGTATTCCCTTATTTTTTTTACCTTTAATTGCCAATTGTAGGAGGAAACATCTCCAGAAGATGAAAGCCAAAAAGCTGAAGCAAATGAAGTATACACAGATGCTCAATGTAGAACAGAAAAACAATCAACTGAGAAAATACCAGAGCCAGAAACTTTTAATAGGACACATAGAGGTATATTTTATCATTTTTCTCATTTGATCTTTTCAAAAGGTGAATGAACCAATAGTATTGGTAGGTTACTTGGGTCTAACAGCCATTAGCTGGCACCTGACTGACAGGAACTAGTTCAACCAAATAACATATTATGTTAGTGAAATCTGGGTGCTGGTGGTGCTGCCCTAACAGCAGAGCGGCTGCATGGCATAAGGCATCTTCATACTCCTGTACTACTTGGGTTGCCCAGAGAAGCTGTGGCTGCCACATCCCTGGCAGTGCTCAAGGTCAGGTTGGATGGGGCTTGGAGCAACTTGGTCTAGTGGAAGGTGTCTCTGCCCATGGCAGGGAGGGAGAATGAGCAGATCTTTAAGATCCTTTCCAAACCAAACCATTCTATGATTCTAAATGCAGTTGTTGGTCACAGTGCTAAAAAGTCAGTGCTTTATTGGTAAAAGTATACTTTAATTAATTGTTAATTCCACGCTGATCAAATACTGAACTAAAATTTTTGGTTGTGAATCTTCATCATAGCTGATGTCAACATGTATTTCCAGCTCAGGAACTATTGCTGAGAAAGGACTTCTTCCAAGGCTGGGAGTATCTCCTCATTGCAGTGCATATAGATTTTATATAATTCTTAGCCACTGACTGTGTTCTCATATACAACTTATGTGCAAGGGACTCATCTACAAACACCTCTATTCTGAAGAAAGTCTGTAGGAGAGAAGAAAGAAGGAGCCAGTGCATCTATTCCTTTATCTGAGTTTTTCCTTCTAAAAATACTCATGTTACTTTCATTACAGTAACTCGTAGAAAGAACCGAGATCTGAACACCATCATGCAGTTATGGTAGGAGACATTACATGACCTAAAGGTCATGCAGTTACAAAGGTGACACAGGTTGTTGAGGTCACTTACTACATCAGTAACAAAGCTGGTAATCTGGAATGCGTTAACCCCTGTGGTTTGTACTCTGCCTTTTCAGCTGCAGCCTTCTCAGACCCCACCAGATAACCCCAGTCACCACTGCCTGGGAAAACCCCCTTACAGAAAACACAGGCCTTCCAATTCTGCATGTGAATGTGTCTCTTTACTGTTTGCTGGACTCTTCCAGTTTTCACTAACCGCCAGTATTAGATTATTAGATTATTCAGCCATTTTAGTTATTGCAATTTTATGCACTTCTCCTTTAAACTTGGACTGACCTTAGTTCAGAGGTACTCTTTGAGTCTCTCCAAAACACAGAACCTATTAGAATTTGTCCCCTGCAGCAGACAAATGTATTTGCTGTAGACATTCAATACACACATACCTTTTCCTACTAGAAAGTGGAGCTAACTCATTTATAGGTAAGAGAGTTGCCATATATCCTGCTCCATGCAACAAGCAACTGTGTTGACAGTTAAGGGAAAGAAAACCATAAACATATTGAAGTTCCATTTAAAAGCAAAAAAATTACAAGTAAGGAGTTCAGATCTCATGGCGTCTCTTGCATTGAACATGACTTTTCTAGCCCTATATTTAGCCATTACTGATTATGTTTGTGTAACAATTCATTCAATAAAATTGAACATAATGAAAAAAGAAATATATTTACCTGGGTTTAACGGCACAATAATCTTGTTTAAATATTGCCACATCCTGTTATATTTATTAGTAAATAGCATTGTCATAGTCCTCAAGACTGAAATACCATTAACAACTTCAGCAATAAGGAAGTGAAACTTAAGAAATAAGGAAGTGAAACTTTCATTAATGCTTCATGACTCTTTATGTTCCTAGGAAACTTAAGAACATCCCTAAACACCTCCATATTTCATTTTAGACTATTTACAGGAGGGCAGACTACTGATGGAAGAACACATTTGTTTGGAATTTATGAAAGAAGAAAAAGAGACAGACTTGCTTAAACACAAGCTGAAAGAAGTGATGAAAACTGAACAAACTCCTCTAAGTGACAGTATGAAGAACAATCAAGAGGAAGATGCAGTGGAAGAACATGAGAAAGAAGGAAACAAGCCAGACAAAGAGCTAAGGAACAGTGAGCAGCCAGGGAGTAACTGTGTAATTTCAGGTCCAAGAAACAAAACAACCATTAGGCTGAACAAAAAATACATATTCTCAGAAGCCACTGAGAATTTGCATCGTGGGCTTCTTACAGCAGGTACAAGATCAAAACACAGCAGGCTCTGCAAGCACAGGCAAGACTGTAGTGGAACAGCTGAATCAAAAGTGAAAAACTCCTTTGGGCTTTATGGACCATCTCCTGGTAAAGTCACCCAAAGAAGGCAGAAAGACACTACCACTGAAGAAGAGGCTGTGCTCATATAACATTTGCTGAAAGGAAACCATATGAAGAAATGACTCTTTGGAGCAGGCTGGTTTTGAATATACAACCCTTCCAGTTCTAACATGGGAAGAATGAAGAAGTGAAAGGACGCAGGATTACACAAGCCAGATTTCAAACCACTGCTACTAGTTCATCACATAAGGCATCTAACACCAATCGTTATGAATAACCTCATGAGAATATACAAACTATTTTATTTACTATTTAGTTATATACATCAACTTAGCTTTACTCTAGAAATAGGGATCCTGAAAAACTTTTTTAAAAGGCAATGTTTTTACCTTCATTAAATGCATATTAAATCTTATCAATACTGACAATGTCTGTCAATGATTTTTCCATGATGGTAGGTCAAGTCAGTTGTCACAAAAGAACACTCTCCTATTCCTGGTCCATGTGCATGCATACAGATGTGTATTCACTTTACAAAGACAGCCTAACAATGCACACACATTTTTACCTGTTACCAGGTGTCCAAATTAGCCCTTGTTTTGCAACTTGCAGGTTTTTGCATTCTCTCTGCAGTTTGAATTTTGAAGCTGATTATTTCTTAGGCAGCCAAAGTGAGCAATCTGCTTTTCTAAGGTTCATTGTTGGGTAAGTACCAACAATGCTGTAAAAGAAAGTTTTTATTTTCTTCGCTCCTGAAATAGCTTCCAGAATTCACACACAATAAAAATAATTTGCTATTGCTGTGTTTTCACTACCATTATAAAGCTCTAAAGCTTCATTCTTTTCCACTGTTGGAACTTACCAAAGCAGTTTGCCTAGTAACTTCCACAGCTGACACCCAAAGATGAATGTGCAAGAGTAAACCATTGTTTTGGAGAAGTCAGGCATATCCAGTTCTCCAAAGCCTTTAAAAATCCTGTGTTTAGGTTATGTAAGCAAGGGTAGGAGGATTATCTTTTGTTCCTCACAAAATTCATGCAGCTTTTGCTAAAATGATGTGAAGTTATGGAAAAGTATGTGTATTCTATTAACTTTAAAAGGCACTTTTAAAAAACCCTTCAAAATGACACTGCAAAAGCTGTTCAGTGATTGAGACATTCAGATCGGAACTTACTTGCAGTGCAGTTTTCAAACTTCTGAAAGCTCTTCTTGAAGCAGTGCTGCAGCTACACAGGGGGCAGGTTTCAAAGCACAGCTTCTGGTGTCTGAAAAGGAGCTTATTTCTCCTCTATGAACTCTTACCAGATCTAGTGCCTTCACTGCTGTCCCAAAGCCACGAACAAACAAGCTAACATAATCGAACACTCCTCTGTGCCGACCAGGTGACCAAAGGCCTTTTTGCCCTCACTCACCTAAATGTTTGGAGCTGCCAACAGAGCACTGGGTGACCCTGTGCGACGCATGAATAAACACCAAATGCCACTGTGAAGGTTTTCAGTAGTGCTGCTTTCCTTGATTTCGTTGTGCTAAACTGTGTAACAAGACAAGTGGAAATACCACTGGCCACATCTTTAGACTCAGAAATAGGTAAATGTCATTGTTATATAATCTGTCCCAAATACTTTAGAAAAATAATAAATAAATTAGTCCTATTGATTCCACTAGTTATCTCCGTGTCCAAAAAGTATGTATGTATTGGGGGGTGTTTCTGGTTTAGGTATGGGTTTTTTTTGTTTTAGGAAAACTGTGGTTAACACTGAAAAATGGACTGAAAACCTCAGACATCAAAAAGCTTTATTTTGTTAATAAACCCACAATTATACATAACATTCAATCACAACATTTTTTTTCTTGCTACTTAATACATCTATTTTCACATTGGCTAAATGTAACTCAAATGTAAAACCTTTTCTTTTTTTAAATTACCACTTAAAAACCACACGAAACCCAAACAAAACGAAAGCCTCACAAACATTTCATGCATATATACACGGAATGTATCATGACCTTTTGAACTGATTTCTCAATGCAGTGTTAATTATGGAGGGGCCCTAGGCAAAAGGCCTGGAATAATAGAACAGATGCATTCCACTGTGCAGAGCGGGAAGCTGAACCAGAATCACCAAAGCCCAGAGGAGGAGGGAAAGGTGTCCCCAAGGGCTCTGTTCAGGCTCATGTCAAAAACCAAAGGAGGTGTGGAACAAGAACTTTATAAACCCACCAGTTTGTCTTGCAAGGAAGCAGTGACAGGTTTGCAGATCGCTGCAGCATGGAAGATAACACAACTTTGCCACTGTCCTACAGGCACAGTACTGGAATAATTCTGTCCTCCCTTAAATTTAAAATATTGCGTCTGTTTCCTGTACCTAAATACTGCAAGAAAGTTTTGCTCTAAAACAGAAAATTGTTTTCCCTTCTCCTCCAGCTTTCTACCACTCTGTTACTGCTTTGCACATTTAAATCACCAATGTGCCTTTTTACATTTACATAGCTGTTTCGGGCTATCCTGGACTGTCATTAATGTATGCTAAAGCCCTTAGAAACACAGCCCTCTGAAGGAACAGCACACTCTTCTACTTTCTCTTCATTAACATGGAGCTTGAGCAGGCTGACCAGACCTTTCCCCCCAAAACATGGAAGAAAACAGTTTCAGTGATAATCAGTTTGGGAAGCAGAAAAAAAACACCAAGGAAGGAAAGGTCAGTTATCAATAAAAGTAGGAAAAAATAAAGTGTTCAATGAACTTCAAAAGTCGGAGAGGAAAAACGTATCCAGCCATCCTGTACTGGGCAACTGAGTGAGTCTCTTGAGAGGTAAAAAGTTGATTCTGCACATATATCAATAACATATTTTCCAAGACAACCCAAGAATGCACCAATTCTAGTGTAAAAAAATAACAAGGAGGAACCTAACTCCGTTCTACCCCTAAGCCAACCAAACCACCTTCCTCTGTATCTTCTAGTACCACTTTGTCACCAAACACAGTCCCACCTCTGGGTGAAACTACCATGTCATACAGCAAAGCAGCAGCAAAGCTCCCAAATTAACTCCTAGTGCCAGTGCATTTCCAACTTAAAATATACAAGTCCAACACTTTCAGGTTTTGGTGAGTATATGCCATGACAAAGTCTTACAGTTCTGCCATGACTCAGTGTTCACACTTGTCAAAGCAGACACAAAATGAGGCTTTATAAACAGCAATGCTATCCTTTGAAAACTGACCACCAAATGGAAAAAACAATCAAAAGGAATACTGACTGATATCCAAATGAAGTAACAAAGATTATCTCAGACCAAGTCTCATTCAGAAAAGTGATAATGAAAATGTAGTTGAGGACTCCATGGATTACTGGGATTCCTTCAGCTGAAAGGGTGTAGCAAAATAGCTACAACTTTATTACAAACCACAAGCCAACATGTAATTCCAACACCACCTGAAAGACATAAAACATGATTTAACTCATGTCAATAACTGTGAAGCACATAGGCTTTTGAAAAATAGCTTTGGATACATTAAAAAAAAAACAAACTTAAAAAGTTATAAGGTGAACAGGAACAAAACATCTTTCTTTTTATATACAAATGTCTCTCTTCAAGGAATGGCAGCTATCTCCATGCTGGTCCTGAGAACCCCTGAATATTGTCTGCAGAAAAGAGTACCAAACAACACAAGTAAGAGCTGAAGGCTGGTATATACAACCCACAGCTAAAAACATCTAACAGAAAAAGTCTCAGGTGCTGAAGTTAAAGGCTTGGCCAGTAACAGAATACTTTGCTGGAACCTAAATGCAGGACTTGAGAGGTAAAAAAATCAATTTCCTCTGAAACTAAAATCAGTTCTTTAACAAGTATTAATTCTATACTCCTTTCCCCTGGCTCCCCATACTGCTATGTAGAAAAGTACTACAGAGCCCTTAGTGACTGCTGTTTGAAAGGTTCTGGTCATTCCAACCGGCAGCACAGGAATTTGTATTGGTGCGATGGAAAAGAGGGTGTGCCTTGACTGTAATGCACAGCACACCCATACTGCAGACAACATGGAACTAAGCTACACAGTATCACAGGATGCATACATGTGCTATGCATAGCACACATGAAGAAACTACGCTCTGGGGCATTTTTAGACAATTTTGTGTTTATCACCTAGAACTCAAAAGTGATCTCTTCAGTGTGATTATCAGCTAAGACAAAAAAGGAGATTTGAATGCAAACATGGGTGTGAACTTCAAATCCCTTCAAATGCTGTTCAAATAAATGTCTTCCAAGGGCTATGCCCCTACCCTGCACTGCAGTAGACTCTTCCCTTGTCTAGAAAGCACGCTGGACACGAATTGTTCTCTAGACAGCTATTAAAAATACCACAACATCAAATTCCAACAACACATTTTGGAATTCCTTCTGCGGCAGTTAGGGCTTACAAACCTAATATGAAGATTCACCAGCAGCATTTTAGCTTGACAGTAAATTTCCACACTATATTGTCCTGTCACTCTCCCATGTACTTATTCCACTAGCATGATGTCAGCACACTTTTCTCTCAGGAATAGGTGTCTACAGCTTGCGGTATCATTCTGATTATTAATTTGTTAAACTGCCCAAAAGAAAAGCATTTAAGCAGGCAAAAATGCAACAAAGTGCGATAGGAAAAAGGGTGGGAACAGGCATGGCAAACAGCCAAGAGAGCATGCCTAAATCACTCTGGAGTTACAACAGCATGAAACCCCAGCAACTGTAAGAAATACACATAAATGATACAGACCTATGAAGTATCTGCCCATTTTTAAACACAACTCTACTTAGTGTCAGTGGATCCTTAATATAAAAATATTTCTGATTTGAAATCTCCTCCAGGGTCAATTCCATCCAGATGCAGATAAAGCTGCTCTGACTGAGAAGAAATAAAAATGACAAAGAGCCCATTTTATTGTCAGTTAAACTGACAAGATCTGAATACATAAGAAACAGCTACGAATGCTTAGAACTCCTCCCTGTTTCAAGGGAGTCAGAAGAAACATATGGAAGTGCTTCCAATCTGTGTATGCTCTTGGTCTGCAAGTTAGCAACCACGTGGGCTTGGGAAATGTGTGTTTTTCCAGTGTGCAGTCCTTACCTGTCACCCCTGTAGGAAAGGCTACCAAGCGCTCCAGTGGAGCAAGCCATTTGCCCGGAAGCACTGTAACTGGCTCAGCATAGTACCTCCAAATCAGAGAGACCATCAAGGTAGCCTAGAATTGAAATTGTTATTAGCTTGGATAACACCACATGCTGAAGTACATTTCCACCTCTACTTTGAAACAGTAAATGACAAATTCTAATTAAAGGGAACAGTTCCTTTGTTATTTTACATTGTTCTTAAGCAAGTTCAAAATATTTCTAAACTCCATATGACCTTTAAGTTACACACAATATTAACAGCTAGCAGTGAGACACTGGACAATACTGCTTTCTTTCAAGACCTGGTTCTAATTTAACACAGACAAACATAGCACTTGTTAAATTCTGATGACTGGTTTTAGCCATAACCCTTGCCTGCCAGGAACTCAACTCCAACATTACCCTAAGGACAATTCCAGGTTGACCACTGCCATCCTTATTAGCAAACAATTCTTTGGCATCAAGTCTGAACTACAAAGACAATCTGATGAGGCACAGTGGGGAAATGTGTGGCAGCTGTCAGTGAGATTTGCATTCTCAGCAAAACCATTTTGTTTTCTATAACAGAAATAATATATTTGCATGTATTGAAACTTGTCTGGGTCCAGTGCCATAGAGAAGCGGAAAATAAAAAAAAAAAACCCCAAACAAACCAAAAACCCCAAAACCAAAACCTAGTGATTAAAGAGCTAAGACAAACTCCTATCATGTCATCTCAAAACCAGAAACACAGAACTACAGCAAAACTCAAACCTCCTTCATCCACAACTACCAGACCTTATCAGCAACATCTCTGCACACTATTTCAAGAAACTCTTCAGTTTGGCATGCACTATGGCACTGGAATGTCAAACACCTGTGTAACTAGTATCAGCCAATAACTGCAGGAGAGAACTGTAACACTATTGAGGATTCAGTTCAGTCATCTCTGTTCATAATAAAGTATTTACTTACTTGTAAGATGTAGAATACAATATTTATAACCCACTTTATTTTGGCTAATTGGGCAGTTCGTGCTTTCACTGTTAAAAGAAAAAATATTACTCCATATTATTTATAACAGTGAATTACACTTAGATAACAATTTATTAATATTTCACTCTCAGGCATGACACCATTTAAAAATCTCATTTCAAATGACTCACAGCTGTACTGAAGGTATCCTTCTGCAATAAAGTGCTTGGTCCATATCATGCTGTAGTTTCTTATTAATGCTACTACAAAAAGTTGCAAAACACCAATATCCTAGACAGAGAAATGTTGCATGCAATCAAGAATAACTATTCCCAAATGAGAATAACTATTCCCAAATGAGAATAACTATTCCCAAATGAGAATAACTATTCCCAAATGAGAATAACTATTCCCAAATGAGAATAACACCCACTGTGGTTACTAATTTAAGATGAGGCACAAAGTAAATTTTTCCATTTTAGTCAAGGGGAGAATGCTGGCTTCAACAGATGCACTTTTTGCCTCGTTTCATCCAGGAACACAGGTAAGACTATTCCTTCACTGCGAATCAGTTTTGGTCAGGTTCAGTATTAAAACTTATTGTGCCTATTTTTCTCCTGTTACAGTACCTCAGGCCAGTATAAAGAAGCCCAGTGAAGACAGCACATCTTCAAACTAAGTGACCTGAAGTTTTCCGAAATTACATTGTTGGTTGCTAAGTAAACTACTCAAATGTAATTAATTGAAATTATCAGGTTAAGAATGATACTACTGAAAGCAATCCAGACTGCCAGTTATAAATACTGTTCTTTCTCCAAGCAAGGAGCCTATAAACATCCATCCATTCTGCACTGAGGAGACAGACAAACCAAGTAGTCTCCCATTCTGTTAGGGTCAGTTAGTGAGTTTGCGCAAAGACAAGAGCAAAAGCGCTGGTGCCAAAGGTTTATGTATACTCTTTACCATGAGATGGTGAACTATACTACTATAAAAATCCTAGTGGAGGCAAATCACTAGACCTTTATCACAAAGCTGCTCCACAAAATCAAACAGGGTCACAAAGTGACAGGAAAAATCTCCTCTGGTTACTCTATACAGCAATGCTTTCTCTCTAGCATTTTGCAGTACAGTAACCAAATAGCCCCAACCAAGCAACACAGCCTTTTGTATGAATATACACAGCAGAGGACTCCCTTGACTTATTCGAAACATGATCAGTGATGAGCATCATGGAGGAAGGATAAAGAATTGCACACTGAAGCCCAGGAAAATTCCTTTAAAAAAAAGTGGTGAGGCATTGGCACAGGTTGCTCAGGGAAGCTGTGGCTGCCCCATCCCTGGCAGTGTTCAAGGCCAGGTTCGACGGGGTGCTGAACAACCTGGTCTAGTGGAAGGTGACCCTGCCCATGGCAGGGGGTTGAAGCGATTTTTAAGTTCCTTTCAAATCCAAACCATCCTGTGATTATGATTCTGAATTACTCCATTACAGAATGTAAGGGAAATATGCAGAATTATGCACAACTGAAAGACAAAAGCAAGGTCTCCAGAAAGTTTAAAGAAAAAAAAATGAAAGAAAGAAAGAAAAAAAGACAGGAACACTGGAAATGGCTAAAAGGAGCAGAAAAAAAAATGTTGGAGGCATATACTTAAAATTGAAAACACTTGACAAAATGCTTTTCAGAAACTAGAAGTAAACATTGCAACTCTACCATGAGTTTTAAGCTTGTCAGTCATTTTGTTAATCCTTCTTTCCAGACGGGCGTATCTAGCAAATTCATCCATCATACTAATGGTTGATAGTTCTTGCTTCATGTTCTGAATTTCAGCTCTCATTTGGGATTCCTGCTCTGCATCCTTTTGTAACAATCTGGATATCTAAGAAGTAAAGAAATAGTATCAGTTATTTACCCAGAGTTTCACTGATTTCCTTTAACATGTGTAAAGTATTATCTTCTGCTTACATACTCAAAAGCCTCTCATAAAAAAAAAAAAAGGCCCTTTCATCAAGACACAGGAAAACCTCGTCTTAACATCACAACATACTCTAAAAGCCAAGGAAGCTTTACTCTCTCGTTCTGACAGAAGCAAACCAAAAAGCGTTTTACCATCCCTGTAGGGCAGTGATTTTCAACTCTTCTATCTATGGCTAACTGCCTTTTCCTTCTTGATTTCTGTTTTCATCTCCTCATTTCCTCACTCTCAATGCTGCTGCCTCGATACCTCTCAGATCCTGCTGCCGCTACATCCTGGGCTGAACTGCTGCCCTCCCTCCTTGCGATTCCCATCAGGCACTGCCTGGATGAAGAGCACCTGACACATGCAAGAGAGGAAGGGACAGAAAAGTGCTCCTTTTCATCACCAGCCTTTCCAGCTCCAGCAACAACCCTTACTCATTCATCATTCCCATTTCCAGCTCCAGAAGCCTCAGGAAAGGTCCAAATGGCCCAATTTTAGACCTCACTAATAATGCATAGATCACAAATTGGGAATCTCTCTTCTAGATTACAGATTGCCAAGTCTGAGCTGTTAGAAACACACAAACTGCCACACTGGCTGAGTTGGATCCATCTAGTGCAGCATCTCACCACTGCCTCAAACTCAGAGACATAAATTTGCATTACTTTCCTTACATCTTATTTGTGTGTTTAAGAGGGTTTTTTTACAACTTCTTACTATTTTCTTGGCTAAAATGATTTCCTGCTGACAGAAATGTAAAAAGGTAACCTCATTTTGTGTTAGCCAGCATTTTCACATCTTTTTTTCCTACTTCCTTTTCATGAGGCACCACCTGCCTGTTGAGTCATGAACTCCTTTTACCTTAGAAATGAAGGTACAAAGGACTTAAAATCTTTTTCTTGCTGTTCCTTCGTAAATCTTTCTAGCTTTTCTCAAAACAAATTCTTCCCTGTGAGGGTGGTGAGACAGTAGCACAGGTTGCCCAGAGAAGCTGTGGCTGCTCCATCCCTGGCAGCGTTCAAGGACAGGGTGGATGGCACTTTGAGCAACCTGGTCTAGTGGAAGGGGCAATGGCAGGGGGGTTGGAACTGGATGATCTTTAAGACCCCTTCCAACCCAAACCATTCTGTGATTCTAATAGGACATATGCAATTTTTCCCCATAAATTATGTTCTCAGTACTGCAATGAGAACATGAGACTGGTTTCTGTGATGGACCACAGCAGAAAGTTGAGCAGAGACTTTTGCCATCCATAGTAATACCAAGTTCAGTTTCCCACACTGGCAATTTAGGTTTTAAAGGATTTTTGTCCATTCTTGACCTGTGTGTACCAACTGGTGTGCCAGTGAAGTTCTGTACAGGAAAGAGCAGAACGGCTGGTATTTCAGCATGCTTGCTCACGTCGGTTTATCTGTCAGCCACAGAATTCATTTGTCCATAACTCGGTTATCCACACTGCCACAGAAATGCTTAAGATCAGAGCAGGAGGCTCTGATTAGTGACTGTGACTTAAGGTTTTCTCCTGTGACGTCTTAACTCCTTAATCCCTGTACCCATCCATCTCCTTTCTCAACATGGAGATATCCATGTGTTGAAAACACGGGAGACTGAGCTCTACTGTCCTTTAAGTCCCATGAAATGCCCCAAGAATTGCAGCGCCAGGAGCATCCTTTAAAACACTGATTAACTCATCACTTAAAGACTCGCTTCAAAGACCTGCTTAATGGGGGCTACTGGAGTGTCCCATGGCTACGCTGATGGGCTTCACCACCTCCAGCTCTTCCCAGCATCACTCTCTCCACCTTCTCCTCTCCCCGGGCGAGGAGCAGGACCAGGCCGAGCTGCACACAGCGAAGACGCGATGCAGTACCGCCGAGCGCGGGGAACCCTCCGCCGCTCCCTGAGGCCTCCCACTTCACCTCAGGCGGGAATACCACCACCACAAAAAACAAGGCACTTCGTAACGCCCCACGCCCTGAGACCTCACACCCATCCCCCTGAGGACCCGGCGTCCCCCACCCGCCAGCCCCGCCGGGCCGGGTCAGGCCGAGCCATGCCGGTCAGAGGCGAGCGCCAACCAACAGACCGCTACCAAGAGTATAAAGGGGAGAGAGACCACAGGCGCTTGCCACAGCCCCTATTTAGTAACGGCCGCCGGGGCGGGGCAATGACGTCACTTACGATGGAGGAGCAGGAGGGCAGGAGGATCTTGAGCGCGTTGCAGACGAAGACGGAGCTCAGCACCAGCAGCCAGGCGCCGCTCTCCGCCATGCCGCACACCTCCCCCCAGGGCGGGCACGCCCCCTGCCCTTCCTTCCCCCCGTCGCCAACGAGCCACCCGGACGGAAGCCACGGCTCACATGGGATGGCAGCGGGCGTCTGCGTGAGGAGAAATGGAGACATGGGCGATCACGTGACGGAGGATAGCCAATCAGAGGGCCGCCTACCCTCTCTCCCCGCTTTCCCGGCGGGGCGGGCGTTAGGTGAGAGCCGGCGAGGGGGCGTGGCCTGGGAGCTTCCCCCCGTTGTCCCCCCCCCGCCCAATCCGGCTGGATCCTGTTGCTGTGCCGCTGGCGCTGCTGGGATGGATGGGGGGTGGGGGGGCGGTTTCCCTGCGCAGCGAGCTTGTCTCGGAGGCAGCCGCTCAGCCGTGAGGCACCCCGCTCGTGCAGCAGCCGGGCGGGAGCAGCAGCCGCCGCCGCAGCTCCGGGGGTCGCGGCCGGGAGCCGCTGCCGCGCAGCCTCGCCGCCATGCCGAAGAGGAAGGTGAAGCGAGCGGAACCGACGACGGGGAAACGTGCTGGCCGAGGCGGCACCGCGCCACAAGGGCCGGGCTGGTGTGGGGTGTACGTGTGTGTGTGTGTGTGTGTGTGTGTGTGTGTGTGTGTGTGTGTGTGTGTGTGTGTGTGTGTGTGTGTGTGTGTGTGAGGGGGTAGGAGAAGGGCGGTCTGGCAGCGCGGGAACGGGGCCCGGAGAGAAACGGGCGTTTCGCGGCCAGCGGCGCGGCAGCCACCAGCGCTCGTTGTCTATGGCTGTTGCCTTCCCTTTGCCACTCTGGCGGGGGGGCCTCGCTGGGGGCGGCTGCGGCGGTGGTGTGTAGGAGGTTCGGAACAGTCTCGCTAGCCGCCTCGCCGCCCCGGGACTCGAACTCCGAAAGCGGCGGGAAGGGGCGGGCGAGCAGCGGCGTCACGCGCCGGGCCGCCCGCTCTCCCGCCCCGCTTGACGCGCTATGTTTGTGTTGGCAGGTGGCGGCGGCGGACGGGGAGGCGCCCAAGGAGGTAGGTGCAGCGGTCGCGGCGGAAGGGACCAGGCCTGGGCCGCTGTCGCCCGGCCCCCTGCTCACGGTGTTTTTCTTCTCTCTTCGTAGCCGAAGAGGCGATCGGCGCGGCTGTCCGCTGTAAGTACGGGAGCGGGGTGTGTGGGGTGCGCACGCCTTCCTGTACTGGAGGGGATTACTGAGAGGTGAATTTCGCCCTTACCTGTGCTTTCTTGGCAGAAACCTGCTCCTGCCAAAGCAGAGCCGAAACCAAAAAAGCCGGCGGCAAAGGTGAGAGTCGCAGGGAAGAGGGGAGGGAGAGGAGGTGGGTGGTTGAGTTCCTGTGCAAGTGCCCAGTGGCATCCCTTTTTGTGCTGGCGATGCACGGTGTCCAAGAGTTTCGTCGCATGTTACTTGTGTGAACGCTTACTTCTCTGAAACAGAGTTTTTCAGGTGCTTCTGCCAGTATCCACTGGTACATTTAGCCACTGTTCAAGTAGATCCTTGCTAGGCACTCACAGTATTGCATAGACACGTGGACACCAGTTCCTGGGTGGTAATTTGGTACTGAGCAGAGCTACTGGAGTGTCAAAGCAACTGTACCTAGGATTGTGTTTCATCACTGTAACAAAAGGGGTTAAAATATACTTAAAATTTAAAGCAGTGTGTTAGGACAGGAAAAAATACTTGAATTACTTAGGTAGCTACTGAAAAAGATCTAAGTTTCACTAATTTAGTCTAGGTGTCACGATCTTTTGGTTTTCCAGTATAGCCTTCACACTGCCAATAACAGGTGCAAAGCACTTTGTTTCATGGGAGAAATAAAAGAGGCTGTATGTCTGTTGGCTTGTTGGTATATGTGGTTTTAAATGTTCCTTTGTGATTATAAGCTTTTCTTAATGTATGGATTAAGGTAATTTCAAATACACTAACACAGCTCTGTTTTGAAGGCTTTTTGATGTTCTCATTAATCATGCTGAACAGTTACTTCTTAGTAAGCACCTTCATTCCAATGGTTTGAATATCAGTGCATTCCTGTTCTCAAAGTTGTAAGCCTATAGAATATGGGGAGGTTTTCCAATTTTACTTAAGTTCTGATTCTCTTTTTTTTTTTTGGTGTCTTTTGTGTGGTGCATCTGATTCTTAATGCTGCTGGTTGGTGCTGACTGATATGCATGGTATGGCCTGTAACTACTTTACTTGTAGAAAGAAATATTTCTACAGTTCATATCAGGGAGCATACTCATGTAAATAAAGTACATGACAAACAGTTGTCATCATAGAATATCAAGTAGAACATGTTGCATGAGGCCTCCCTGGAATGCTGCTGTAATGTGAATATTGCCTTTGGCAATTCAAATAAATGTGTAACTTGTTTTACAAGTGATCCTCTGTTCTAGAATTTGTGCTGTCACTTAACTCTTGCTGTTTGGAAACTTTATTGTTAATGTAAAAATCTCTTTCTTTGTACTTTTTAATCTTTTTGTAGTTTACTTCTCCAGCTTCAATACTTTCTTATTTTAGCCGTCTCTGGACTTTTCTTTAAATGGCTGCAGAAATATTTCACATACCAGTGAAATGATAGATTTTTAAGTTTTAAATTATTATGCTTTTTTCTGTATTTGATCCATAAAAAGATGTTTCTTTACATCAACTTTGTAACTTTTAAAAACTTTCCTGACAGTATTTTTCTGTTTGAAGAAGTTTGCTTATTACGGAGTTACTTGGTGAGGTTTTTAAAAAAAATAAATAGCAATGAAGAAAAATACATTTTGACAATCAAACCACAGAAATCTTCGTGTTGTGAAACTGTCTGTTAACCTGAATTTGTAATACTGAGCTTAGCCTTTAACTTTAAAGGATTTTCTTTTTTCCATTAGCATGTTTCAGTTGTGTTCACAGTGCTTTTTGATTTCAGAAACTATCTTTCCTAAAAATAAGAGCTAAGTATTTCTAAAATTTTGTGGACATTGGCAATTCAGTTACCTGAATGAGATGCTTCAGCATTGACTGTTCTCACTTTGCTCTCTCTTGTATATGTAATGTAACTTACTGCGTGTTTGTATTCAGTGGTGTAAAAACACTTAGAACTTTTGCTCAGTTGTTGCAATTCATTGGCAAAACTGTATTTTTATGAAGACAGAATTTTACATGAGCATTCACGTACAATTGGAAGTGTATTCAGATAGCTATTAGAAAGTTGCGTGTGTGAAGTAAGAAAGTTGTATGGGTCTTGTAGGGAAGAATGCTTGGAGTGAAGATAGGACAGAATGCTTCTGATCAAGTGGTTTCTAATAGTAATCTGAGATACATGTCTATATTACTTAAAATATGCAAAAATAAGAATGTTATTTCTTGGAGTGAATTTTAGGTCAGAGGCAACAAATTAGGACATAATTTGGAGAAAATACATGTGAAATGCACACAATATTTTTCACAAGATCAGACACATATCTTCTGCTTAAAGGTTATGCTGTCTTGTCACTTACTCACATTGTACCTGTCCAGGAAAAGTGTTACAGTTTGTCATTTCTTGAAAAATTTTGCTGTAGAGCATGTCTGGGATGATGTATTATGTATTTATATGAAAGTAGCTCTTGAACATTTAACAACAGTCATGTAGGACTGAAACAGTGACAAAGGAGCACTGGAAATGATGCTTCTAGGTGATGCATTTGTTTAGGTTAGGTTACTAAAATTGCCCTGTTGATACTAGAGGGAAAAAGAGTGTTTGGAGTACTTTGTATTTACAGAGCAGAAGGACTACATTGTTATTTTTTATGTGCCACAAGGCTAAGTCATATATTACAAATCTGTCTAGCAGATAGAATCTAATTATCTTCTCATCCCAGTTTGATTCTCTAATTTTACTGTCTGGAACTGTGATTGTTGGTCTATATGTAGTTTGAAAAACTTTTTTGACAGTTGAACTGTGTATTCACTCATTGGTTGTTGGTAGTAGCTCCCTCTGCTTAGCAATTCAATCTTGGTTTTGTGTGGGTTTTTATTATTTCCAAACTTTACTTAGTAGATCATAGGAATTTATGTACTGGGAATTTATTTCATTGCAGGATAAATCTGAGGACAAGAAGGTTCAATCAAAGGGGAAAAAGGGGCCTAAAGGAAAACAGACAGAAGAGACAAACCAAGAACAGACAAAGGACAGCCTGCCTGCAGAAAATGGAGAAGCTAAAACTGAGGAGGTAAAGTTGTCTGTATTCTTTGCTGCAAAGCAGCTGGATAACTTATTGTAATGGTTTATCCAAACATTTATCAGAAACATACACAGTTCTCAGAATCTATTTCTGCCAAAAAAAAATAAATAGAAAAAGTAGGCTATTGTGATGTTAGTAGATACACCTGGAAAATTCTAGTTGCCCCCAGAAAAGTTGCTGTAATGTGGTAACAGTCCCTGAAATTGAGAAAAAAGGTGAGAATTTTGCCACAGGATAATGTCCTTCAGACAGGGGTTGGTTTCCCTGCAGGAAAGTATTGCCAAAATAATACATACAGGGTGTATGGAGGGTATACTGCTCTGTTCGTGTGTGGTGTCTGTCTTCAGAGGGTTTGGTTTTGGGTTGTAGTCTGCCTTTGTTGTTACTGGGAGACAGGTTCCTTCTTGATATAAAAGGTTTTTTTTGACAAATGCAGTATTCATTTTCTTGGGACTGGAAAGATTTTTTTCATTGAAAACCCAAAGTTTAAATTATTTAATCAAAGTTGAAGTAACATTTATAGGAGTCCTAGGTATAGACACTGCTGGTAGAAGGGACAGGTTGGTGCAGGGGTGGAAGAGAAAAGTGCAAGAACCAGTAATAGTTGTTGTTGCTGAAGAAATGAACATGCCAAATCAGTCTTGGCTGTAATACTGTGCTAAAATGGCTGTGTTGCTGAAGTTTTTGGAGTCACTGATCAACTAACTTAAAGCATCCTCCACACTGTATTCTTTTTCTGGAATGTTGACATTTAATTTAGTTTTAAATGTAGGACAAGATCTGTAGGGAGAAGTAGTGCCTCCTAGTAGGACTGCTGTTAACAGCTGGATGAAACACAAGTTTTCATGCGGCAGTAAGCCTAGAATAAGTCTCAGGTTTCTGCAATACTGAATGCCTCACTTATTGTAATGAGTTCAGTGGAGTTTGCTGATCAGATAGATGATTTTTTTTTTTTTTTTTTTTTTATGTAAAGGTTTGATTTGTGCTTCCTGTCTGTTTGTTGCACTGGGAAGTAATTTTTTTTTTTTTTTATGATAGAAAAAAAGTCTATCTGAATTCTGTCTTACCAGTGCACAGATCGCTCTTCAAGTAGAGGAAAAGAGTATTTGCTTTTTAGGTAGGTGGTGTGGTTTGGTGGATGAGGAAGGTACAGGATGGTACTTGAGCATACAACACAGTTACTTTGGGGTAACACTTCTTCATCTGCAAGCTTCCAGTGTGATCTTTGTGAAAAAGTTGTGCTGAAGCTATGAATTCTGTAGTTGGCTTACCCTTCTGCACAGCTTTGGCTCTGTATTACTATCATGTAATTTGGTCTTCTAATTTGTGCATGTAGTGTTTCAGCAATACCAGTGACAGTTAAATTTGGCAGTATTTCTCAGCTGGGATCTGTTTAGTACACTAGTGCAGGGATGATGTAAATTTGCAAGGAGTGGATGATGACTTCTGGAGCACATCTTCATGCTGGTCTCATGTTGCCAGCAAAAACTGCAGGTTTAATTTTGAAGTCTAGAAGGAGCAGAAGTGTAGTGTGTCCTGTTGGACATTACTGTTTTCAGTTGAGACAAAGGTGTCAGAGATGCCATTGTAGATGCACGGACTGGTGAAAGGCCTGTGAGGACTTCTTGTGACAGTCACTGAGACGCAGCCCTGCAAATGGAAATGGCTTCTGTACTTCATCCTTCAAATTCCCCCAGGTGGCAGTAAAGGCTGAGCAGGTGTTGGGGTTCCTGTTGGGTGCTACAGTGATTTATTCTGCTGGTGGTGCTGCAAAGGTTTGGTATAATTAAATATAATTTTTATGTTAATAGATATGTCACGTTCATTTCCTTAATCTACATTGCAAATGCTGTGAGTTTTCCGATCTAAATGGAGTTTGCAATTTTAAAGATGGTATAAATTTGTTCTGAAGCTAAGATATACAGCGTATAAAATTTCAAAAATAGTATAGCTCTGCTGCTACCATTCAGTTTCACTGAATGTATTTCTATAAAATTATGTTTAATACAGTACTGTGTTTCTGAGTCTTACTAAGTTACTGCAGAACTTTGAGAAGACATTAACAGTGCTGCACTGAAGTTTAAATTCATGAAGTGTACCTGTAGTGTCTTTCCTAAACACCCTATATGCAGGAATTTTAGCTTGGTAGGTTAAAAAGCCCCGTCTTCCTGTCATAAAGGCAGTAATGGGCTTTTTTCTTTCAAAAAAAATTCAAAGTCCTTTGCAGTGTGTATTAAGTAGTAACTGCAGCGACATTCTGAAATTCAGCCTGATGCATCTGTGGAGATAGAAGCCTTTTCAAGGCTGTTTTCAGTCAGTCGTTATCCAAAGCAATAAGCAGATTGTCACAGCACGTGGTCTGTAGAACCAAGTCATGGTTGTTCTGCCTGTCAAGTTAGTGAACCTATGTGTTAAAAATACTACATGAGGCTGAGTCATTTGGAAACCTCACTGAAGTGTTCCGTTTCTTTGTCTTCTTTTCAGACCCCAGCATCTGACACAGCAGTAGAGAAAGAAGCAAAGGCTGAGTAACATCTGGTGCCAGGTCTTTAATTGGTGGTCCTTATACCTTTCTTCTTGTACAATTCAGAGGAATATTTTTATCAACTATTTTGTAAATGCAAGTTTTTTAGTAGTTCTAGAAAACATGTTTTTAAAAAGCAGAGAATCCCAACTCAATCCATTTTTTTACATATTTAGATAAGTGTAAATGCTTTTTTTAAGTGGTAAGATCATGTACTGGTTGTCTGTTTTCTATGAAACCAGAAATAAATGGGATGTTACATTAAGGAGAGGGCTTTGAAGCCTCAATTAGGCTTCATGTTCCATAGACTGAGAGGGACAGTTTTTCTATCCTATTAAATGAACCGTAACATGGATCAGACTTTGGAATTCATAACGGTATGTTGAGAATGTCTTAACATTTTAGTTACTTATCTTTATCTATGGTTGTACCATCAGTAGAATTGCTTATCTAATGAAACTACTCCCTAGTGTTGGATTTCTTGATGAATGATGTATATCTGTGACAAAGTTATTTTTGGTAGTTGCAGCTTTATTTTTTCCAACAACTTTGTAGCTATGATGAGAAAGATTGGAAACTTTTATTATATCTTTAAATACTGACTAAGTAAAAGTTGCTGCTTGGCAGACATAACATGTTGCGTCAGTATTAGAGATACTGGAACTTCATATCCAGTTTTAAAGAACAGCTTGTCTACAAAGATAAATTGATGAATATGTGAAGTAGTCCTTGGGTTAAAAAAATTCCCAACAAACAGAATTACAGTTTTTAGATTTAAAAAACTATGTGAATAAAAACAATTGTGAAACTGTTCAGTGTGTCTGTGATCACCAAACAAAAGCCAAATAAATCTTGATTATGAAAGGATGTTTCTGTAGCTCTTGTGTTGACTTTGACAACTCTCAGTCTCAGTGGTGTATTTTTTGATTCTTAACTGTGTTCTTAACTATTATTAAAAATGTACTTTTCAAAAGGTAGGTGGTCATGCAGGGAGTGAGTAGCAAGTAGGAAACAGTAGTTGCAGGCTTAATGGGGAGTTCTTTGAAAGCCTAGTGCTGCTTCTGTTACCTAAAAAAAATACAAAAATCAGAATACAGCATCTGTTACCTGCTATGTAAGGCCGCAGGTTGGCAAAGCATTGTTTCAAATGTAACTAATTCATGTAGTAACAAAACTGGCCTGATTCTTCCTTGCTGTATTTGAAAAAATTGTATCAATTTTGTTGAAGATGTAAGAGCCTTTCATCCGAAGGGGGTGTGGAACAATGGGAACCTAAACCATGGGAAGTTCAGGTTACATATAAGGAAGAAGCTCTTTAGTGTGAGAGTGGTGAGGCACTGGAACAGGTTGCCCAAAGAAGTGGAAAATGCTCCATCCCTGGCAGTGTTCAAGGCCAGGTTGGACAGAGCCTTGGGTGACATGGTCTAGTCATGGCAAGGGGGTTGGAACTAGATGATCTTTAGGTCCTTTCCAACCGAAGCCATTCTGTGATTCTATAGGATTAAGTATACATTACTTAAAAACTCAAATCTAGTACAGCATTACTTCAGGTCTTCCATGGAGTGCCGGGCTGGTTTGTTATGGGGGTTTTATGGGGGTTGTTTTTTTTCTTTGTTTTTTTTTCTTTTTTTTTTTTTTTTGTATTTTTACCACTTCTGTTATTTTGCTGAGTTGCAGCAGGTTTTGAGTTGTAGCATGTTTTTATCTAACCGGTTTATTTAATGTCAGTCAGACAGCTGCCAACCTTATCTTGGGAGGAGTCAAGATCAAGAAGTAACTGTGTCTTTTTTTTCCCCTTGACTGAGAACTTGTTTATGCTCTTAAGTAACACCTGCAAGCACAGTTATCTGCTTCCTCTCCATTTTTTGTGCCGTTTTTCAAATTGTCAGTTACTTCTAAAAAACACTGTAGTTTTCCCTCTTCACTTATTTTCTTAAGCCATGCTTAAATTCAAGAAAGCATTTTACCCTTTCTACCCTTGAATGTTTAAGCAATGTTCAACTTTTTTTTAGCACTGGACCCCAGTACACTTCTGGTCCATTTCCAGCACAGCTGTGTTCCTAGCAGAGCACACCTGGCTTTTGCAGTGGCTTTGAGCTCTTGGATATTTAAAAAACTTTATGGCACTTCTTCTAATCCCCTGCCCTTCCCCCCAACCCCTCCAGTTATCTTATTTGTTGGTTTAATTTACTAGTAGCATAACATAGCTACATGACATTCTTTACTTTCTGTTTTTAGGAAGTGAAAAACCCCAGTTAAATGACTAATAAACTTGCAGGTAAATACCCTGAAATAACCTCTCTTCTTTTTACAGTGTGCCGATTCTCATGTTTTGAGTCTGATGTTGAGATCCTGTTGACTTTCAACGTCTTTGCTCAGACGTATGTGATCCAACTCTTATTTATCTTCGTATCTGCATATCTATTGTAACTGCTTCTTATTTTTTGGCCTTTTGTGGACAAAAAAAGTTACTTCTTGCTTTATCGTAGAAGTGAAAGGGCTTAGCCAAGGGTAAATCAGTGACAGTTGCTCTCTCAGGACAGAGGCATTTTCATGCTGGAAGAAGGGAAGAACAGATGTAGTTCCATCCGAAGCACAGGAGCCCTACATCTATTCTGGGCAGCACAACCCACTTGATGGGGTCAAGAATGAAACAGTCTTTCCTAATTGCATAAAGCATACCTAGTAAATATGTGGCTGAATCAGCTATGAATTTTAATTGATTTCACAGTAGACAAATACTGTAGTGTGAAAGGCCAGCATGTAACCATAAAAACCCCACCAGTTTGGCTACTGGGAAGATGAGGAATTGTATACATCAGCACTTAAGTGTCAGTTCTGCTGGTGGAGAATTGGCGTGGAAGACAATAATTTCCACAGGCATGCTCTAAAAAAGGTATTATTTCCTGAAAGATGCCAGATACATTTGCTCTGAGCAACTGTCCTGGTTTCAGCTGCAACAGTTGTTTTTCTCCTTCCTAGTAGCTGGTGCAGTGCTGCGTTCTGGCTTTAGTCTGGCCACAGTGCTGATAACCCATGTTTTAGTGGTAGCTAAGCAGCACTTACTCAGATCAAGGACTTTGCAGCTTCTCATGCTCTGCCAGTGAGGGAGGGGCACAGGAAGCTGGGAGAGGCAGAGACAGGACACCTGACCCAGAGTAGCCAAAGGGGTATTCCATACTGCAGCACATCATGCTCAGTACATAAACTGAGAAGAATTACCCAGAAGGGATGGATCGCTGATATAATCAGGTTGAGTATTGGTCAGTGAGTGGCGAGCACTTGTGTTGTGCATTGCTTATCTTTTTTTGAGCTTTCATTTCTTCTCATTTCCTATTATTATTGGTATTCTTTCTATTATGACTATATTTTACGTTATTTTAGTTATTGGCCTGTTCTTATCTCAACCTGTTGGGGTTTACATTCTTTCAATTCTCTCCATCCTGTCTGGAGAAGGGGAGGAGGGAGTGCGCAAATGGCTGCATGGTGCTGAGTTACCAGCTGGGTCTAAACCACAACACTACTAAGGGACAGAGTGGCAGCTAATGAAAATTTACATAACAGCACTGTGGAATACATATGTAATGGACAACCTCCATTTCCAAATACAATGTGAAGAGAACAAGATATGTTTCCTTAAAGTTCCTTGATTGTGTTTGCACACTGCTACTGGTTGTTCTGGTTTACAGTGTGCCATGTCATATGTGGTCACACTGCACCACTCTGTAATTTGTTTTCTAGAGTCAACTAGATCACAGCTCCTTAAAACACAAACACAGCCAGGATGCTGAAGTGCATCCAAGTTTAGCTGATGAACACGCATTTGTCTGGCAATGATATCTACAGGAATGCATGCAGCCTTTAAAAATGATGTGGCTGAAGCTCGCAACAATACTAGAAGCAGAAAACCGTGGATCTCGTTTAAACGACAGAATGCCAGTTTTTTGGTGGGTTTTTTTGTTTATTTGGGTTTTTTTGTTTGTACCTGACCTGTGCACTAACCCATCCGGAAGCAGAGCAGGACTCTGCCTTCTGGGATACCTCTAGGACAACTGCCTGCTGCTGGGCCTGCTCCTCAGGTGCACAAAAGCTCTTTGTCAGAAGCTGAAAGCACATCGAAGGTTGAGAGATTAATAGAATACACACCTATTTCTACAATGGTCCGTAAAAATACTTCAAGGGTTCTAAAGATGCATACCAAGCCACCACAGGTGGGGAATGAGAAAAACAAAGGAACAGCTTGGATGTAAAACGCAGCAATAGCATAGCTAGTGGTACATTTACATTAGAATTCATGCTGGGCAGAGGTGAGAAGCAACTGTAAAAAGCGAAAAAGGCCCCTATAAATAGGCTCCCAAAGCCAGGGTAGGGTGGAGGCGGTGCTGGCACTAGTTTGGAGAGCCGGGATGGGGGGGAGGCGCTGGGGCAAAGAGACACGATCCCTTCTCCGGGAGGCACTGAGGGGAGGTTTAGGGGAGCCGCGGCGCCGCCGAGCATCGCACCTATGGCGCGTCAGTGACACAAGCATGTGGAGTCAGGAGATCCGCCTCAAGGCGCGAACAAGAGCCGAAACACAACCGATGCCGTGTAAAAACATTTGGCGATGCGGAGGTTTCAAACGCACTTGTACTGCCCGCTCCCCGAGCAGGGAGGAGCAATCCGCGGTGCTCAGCTGTCTCCTCGCCCGGGTCACGCCCGGGAATGAACAGGGTAAAGGGCTTTCAGGCGGAGACCTGGGCCCCGATGCGGGCCGCAGCCTATCTCCACCGGTACCGACACGGCCGGTCCCTGTGGTGACCGGCAGCAGCAGCGGGGCTCGCGCCGCCTCGCCACGGCGCCCGCAGGTTCCAGACCCCAAACAGCGCCCCGACCACCGCCCCCCTGCCTCCAAGCACTGGAGGGGCACTGGGGGTGCGTGCTGGCTGCTGCTGGCCCCTGGCAGCATGGGCAGATGTCAAGTGCAT
>WYDI02014775.1:0-22204 GCA_009867235.2 Psittacus erithacus
TTGTGTTATACCTTAGTTACTGGACTGTTCTTATCTCAGCCCATGAGAGTTACATTCTTTCGATTCTCCTCCCCATCTCTCTGGGAGCAGGGAGGGAGTGAGACTGCCTGGCTGGCTAGGCTTAAACCACAACATAAACTTAAGTAATGCTTTATGTATTCACATGCTGCTCTGTGTGTGTCCACCTGTAAGAGTGATTCCTTACTGCATCTGTTCTTTCTAACCCAGACAAAGAAGAAGTGCAAAGGAAACGACAGAAGCTCATGCCAAACTTCTCTGATGGCTTCGGTGGAGGCAGCGGCACAGGAGGAGGTGGCATGTATGGAGGGGGAGGTGGCGGTGCTGGCTCTGGTAAGACAGCAGTTTTGGCCAAGAAGGAGTGGCTCTACTTTGAGAGCAGGACAGATGCTTATTCTGATTTTTAAAATGTGACGAGGATTTTTGTCTCCTAGATAGATAAAACCTGACTCTCCCATCTTTGTACTAGTGTTACTCATTTCAGTCCAAGTATCTCCTTGTTTTCTAAATATTTCATCAGCTGCTTTTTTTTCCTACTTGGATATAAGGTTCCTGGTGACCTTTTTTTTCCCTTTTCCTTGATACTTTAAGTCACAGATAATACCTTTCTGTTTGAGGGAGTCTAGTCAGGAATCCATCACACCTTAGCTTAGTTGCTTCCTAGGGCCTCAGAGGCACTGAAATTCATGAGACTGCTCAGTTAAGTACCATCTTAGGTGCCTAAAACTTGAACAGATTCTTAATTATTTCTGAGACCTTGAGTAGAATTTGGCAAATTAACCCTGTTAGTGCAAAGAGCTATTACAAAGTTTGCAATACTATTGAGTAAATTTTCTATGCTTTATCTGTTGAAGCTGGAGTGTATCTGAGATGCGTACGAGCATTGCTTTAATGTTTGCATTAAATGCTTGCAGCAGAGCATTAAAAACTTGTAGATCAGTAAATTTCATCTGAACCACAGTTCCTTTGCAACCCCTTTTTATAGAGCAGGGGACAGAGCAACAGTTTTCAAATAGTTACCTGCGTTGCTAGCAGCACGTCTGTAACACCAGAATGGGTATCTGTTGTAATCTCAAAGATTCGAAAGCATAGAGGTAGCATGTGACGTCTCAGCTGAGTTTTAGACAAAGCATACTAGTGATACTGCGTTTGTGTGGGTTTACAGATATTGGGATAGAGTGTGTCACTAGCCAGCCATCTAGAACTTCTTGAATTTTGGAGGGATGAGGAATAGGTCACCTTCAGCCTGGAGAAATTATTTTAATTGGCTGGAATAAAGCAGAAAGTGTGTAGAAAGCAAAATTTCAATTCTTTGGTATCAGTGTTCTTCCAGATGATGCTTTCATTGCTTTAGGATGTAATTCTATTAATTCTTTTTCCTTTCTTTAGGGTTCAGTTATCCTTCGTATGGATACTCCGCTTTTGGAGGGATGCATTTCCACCCTGGCACAACAAAGTCCAATGCTGGAATGAAACATGGTAACAGTAAAATGTTGTTCCTTGCAAAAGTCCTGCATGTGCTTATGTACTCAGTGTATGTTTCGAGCAACAGCCCTTTGCTTGCTTGAACGTGCTGATTGCAGGTTACCCAAGGACTGGACCAGAGAAAAGGTATCTTCCTTTGTCACCACAATCTGATACACAGCAGCCCAAAGAAGTAACATAAAAGTCAATGGAAAAGATAAAGTTAATAATAAGGACTTTCTTGGTTTCCTAAAATAAGGAAGTAATTACAGGTTGAACACTCTCTACTTATTTCCAAATTCTAAGGGATGAATTTGCTGTCAGAAGAACAAAAGTAAATCTGACTTGTTCAGCTAGATTTCCTGGGATTACTTCAGACTTGCATTCTTGTATCATAAAAGGAGAGGTATATCTGTTGTTATATATAAAAGTTCATCTGTAAAGCAGAGGCTGTCAAAAACATCACTTTAGAGCAAATTACATCACTATGTCTGTCCATGTGTGTTGGCATCTGGAGTACTAAGATTCATGCATGCTTAATGATAACACTCATGTAAACATCAATATTTATATATATTTATATAATATTTATATAGAGTTTTTAGAGTTTGGTGTTGACTAGTTGAGCTTTATGGCTTGCATAAAAAAGCAACAGTATTAGACACTAATAGTACTCATTTTTATTTGAAGGACTATTAAATAGCACAGCTGAACAAGATGAGAAGAGCTCTGATAAACAAAGTGACAAACGGGACGTGAAACATGATGTGAAAGCGGAAACCATGGAGAGGAATGAGTGCAGAACCTTTGGTTATCATGAGGAGAAGGAGGATGCGGCTTCTTTCTGTAAAAGTGAAGTAAATGAAGCAAATTGGAGGTGGCAGGGTAAGTGAACAAGCAAATGTGTTCAGGGTAGATCAAACGGTAGTATGAGCAAAGCTGGTGTTAAAGGCCTGGAAACTCCATAAATATGTTTGCTGTGTTCAAAATACTCCTGGAGTTAACAGGAGGGATTCCATTCTCCCAAATCTAAGGTCCCTCACCATACATAGTGTTGTAGATGATCTTTCACCTTTGTACTGCCACTGGGCAGCTGAGGTTCTGCTTGTCTTGTAAGGAGAGAAAATAGCTTAGCCTGCTGGGCACATTTAACACTGCTTTATAATAAACCTGTATGAGGAGCACTGGAAGTAGTGAAGGTGCAAGGCATACAATTCAGCAGTTTACTTGGCTTTTGATGTTTTATAAGCTTTAACAGATGAGTAAATGGATGTTAGCAGTAGTTCTTTCCTGCAATTCTACTGTTAAACTGCGTGCAAAGTAGCAGTAAAGGTTTGAATTTAAAATGTAAATGTTCCCATGTGAAAAATACACAGTAAAATTAATACTGTTGGGTAGTGAAGTCTTAGACATCAAAGGAGGAAGGCAAGAGGAGTCAGTAGAAACAGTTTAGCAGCAGAGTTGTAAAATA
The DNA here is from genome assembly GCA_009867235.2 of Psittacus erithacus. Lineage (NCBI taxonomy): Eukaryota > Metazoa > Chordata > Aves > Psittaciformes > Psittacidae > Psittacus > Psittacus erithacus. The sequence continues at coordinate 2,954 of WYDI02014775.1, forward strand.
TATGCAGACTATAAATTTATTAATGTAAAAAATATGCAGACTATAAATATAAATACAAATCCATTTCCCAGGCAGGAAGATGTCCTTTCCCTGGATTGTTTCCTCAGAAAAGCTGACGGTCACTTTCTGAAAGGATTTCAGTAATTGTGCTTCTCATAAAATTAAAAATGACAGCAGTTGGACTAGAGAGACGTGGTACTGGTAGGAATTGAGCAGGAGCAAATTGTTTGTTCTTGGCTTTTACCAAGCGCACTGTGATTTAGACCACTCTTGTTTCCTTGGCCAGGAAGAGGGCACATTATTTTGTATGCATCAGCCCTATGTGACAGTTGCTATTTAACAGCACTAGAAACTGTGGCTTGGGAAAACAGAGTTGCATAGCAGATGGGTTGTAGTTCTCCAAGGTGTAGCTTCTTGTGATCTGAGAAACAGACCGTGCTCCTGAGAGAGCCTGAGGAGCTCAGTGCTTGCTCACAGTTCTGGTTGTGATAAATCTCGTGACTGCCTCAGAGAGCAAAATCTTTTGCTGCTGTGTGAAGAAATAATGATGTCCATTTATCAGTCACCAAGGAAGGGACTGAATTGTTGACCTGGTTTCCCAGTAATGAATATTGTAGGCAGGAAATCGACTTGTTTCTTTTCTTTATCTATTATAATGGCATGAAAAGAGGCAATTTCAAGCTCCAGATTAATGAAGAATAGATGCAGAAGAACAGGCTCCATGAAGTAGCTCTTGTAGGTTAGAACATTTGGGTATTAGGCTAAATGTGCTCTTTTGTAGTGTTTTGAAGGATATCTTTTCTGTGTGCTTGATATGGGAAACCGAGAGCTTCAGCATCCAGTTTTTTGGTCTTTGGAAATGTCTGTAATGAGATAAGGATTAATTGCTTAACACCCTCCTCAACATAACATCTATTTAGTGCTATTACTTAGTGTTACGGGGTAAATAGCGAAGATAAATGTATCACCCTGGGCATATAGTACAGGAACCACAGTGATGGATTCACTAGAACAATAAGAAAATATTATGAATAATATTCATAGATAGGTAAGTCTTGGCTTGTAGAAATTAAGTGTTTGTACTTACGAGGGGTATGCTTTTGACTCTGTCCAAATGCCTAGTTTTGTGTAGCTGGAAATCCTGGGTAATCTCTCCCTATGTGTACTTTAAATGACAAAGTCTGTTTTGCTTGTGTGCCCCTAGTAATTTTTAACCTTACAAGGTTTTATAGAAACATGAAACTGTTCAGAATACAAGCAGGTTTCAGACAGTACTGCTTCCCAGAATGACGACTGTGGTTTGAAAGTTCATCTGTTTCATTTTCACTAGTTTCTTGCTGATACAGAACCACAAAGGCATTGACAGAACTTCTAGACTGACTTTTTTCCACAGATGAGTTTCTGTCCTCCCTTTCTCTCTTTTGCCTCCCCACCATGACAAATTCTGCTTTCTGAAATCTCAGTGGCTGTACATGTTACAAATCTAAAATCAGGGTACTACAGATACTAAGCATTGTAAACAGTGCAATGTTTTAAACAGGTGAACAGATTCTTCGTGCTGCTGCTGCAAAGCAGGAGAGACTGAATGATTTGACTAGTGGGAGAGGGTGCACAAAGCCCTGCATTTATCCCATAGCTTTCCTGTGACTTTCTGTGCAGGTCACTTATGCTTCTTGTGCCTTGGTTCCCTCAAGTTAAACTACTTAATGCTGCATAGAACGTTCTTTAAAGTTCTCTGTGGACAAGAGTCCTCAGATGTCACTTGTATTTAAACAAATCCAAGTTCCTGCTCCTTTTGTCTCATTACACAAAAGCACACATCAACGCATTCAATTCAGTATCACTCAAACTAAAGGTAGCTTCCAGGACTTGACTGTTCTCAAGATTCCTGCTGCCCGAATGCTCACCATGCACCTAGGGTTTTTTCCAAGGGACTCATTCCCTCTACCCTTGCATCTCAGGAGTAACTGGCAACCTGTCTGAGTGAATCAGTGAATAATGCTTGGTGCTCTGCACTTTGTATGTTTTTGGCAGCACAAATGCCTGCCCAAGGAAGGTGGTGGTGCAAGGTAGACAAAGCAGATGAAGGCAAAACTTTGTTTTGCAGATCGTCTGTTCCTGGAGAAGGCCATGCAGCTTGCCAGGCGTCACTGCAATGCTCTCTTTGATTATGCTGTAACTGGAGATGTAAAGATGCTGTTGGCTGTTCAGCGCCATCTCACTGCTGTCCAGGATGATAATGGAGACAAGTAAGTTGGCCTGTACTTACTGGGTTGAAAGTCATGGTTTTGGTAGTGGAATGGTGTAGTCAGTTTGTTCTGTCCCCTGTGAGTGCCAGTCGTGGATTGCAGCTCTGCTCTCATCAAATAAACACCGTTCTCCTTTGTGCTGTCTGGGGAAGGTACAGCTGCAATATAGACATTTTTGTTACACTTGCAGAAAAGTGACTCACACCACAAAGTTCATTGATCCAGTCAGTACCCATCAGAAAGCAGTCTGGTCTTTGAGGATATGCTGAGCATGAGATTTTTGTACTTAAAATCTTGACTGAGCACTAAGCGTCATGCCTGCAGCGTGGTACGCAGTTGATGGGGACCCTCAGCTTTGTGCAGAAGGAGAATGCCATGCTTTCTATGGCATGCAAGGCTTGTAAGTGTTCATAGGAAGCTTTAATACCAGATGCACTGGGAGACTTTAGAAACTCTGGAGCATCTCCCTGCAGGAGTGTCCCTACTGCTTTTCTCACACTGACACCAAGGTCTTCCAAGATAACAGTATTTTATTCTTGCTTACATCTGTCCTGTACTGTTGTCTTCCAAGAGATTGCATGGATATTTGTGGCCAACCTGGCTGCTAATATTTGCTAATATCAGTCCTTCAGTAATGGGAGCTGTAGTAGAAATCCATTTTGTACCTCTACAGCTATGCAGATTCTGTGGAACTAAGAGACTGAAATACAGTGAGGAACTAATGATTAGTAGTTATTTAAAAGCAAATTCAGCAGTAGTGGCTCTGAACACATGCAAGGAATGTGGAAGGAAGTGACATTATCACATCCTCACTTTTTAGCTGGCAGGCTTTGGGCAGACCCTGTGCAATCACTTATATTTCCTTAAATTGCCGTGTTTTTCACAGTAGAAGGCACCTAAGCCTTAAGGTATCCAGCTAGATGGAAAATTACAAGTGGCTGAGACATGCTATCCCACTGCAGAATTATCCAGAGTGGCTACAACTTTCCCTCCTTTGAGTGAAAACAGGTCTTGGGTTACTGATAAAGCACTGCAAAATCAGAGATAGCTGCTTTACTTTTGCTTTCCAGTTAGCAACCTAGTGTCTGCTTTGAGGAAAGTATTAACATGAATGAGGCAGGAGCTAGCAACAAAATCTGCAAGCATTAGGACAATGGAGTTTCTGGGTTTTGGGGTTTTTTTTTTAATTAGAACCATGGGGTGGGATAGGACTTGCATTTAAATATCAATAAGGTGCCCCTCAGAACTGGACTTTCAACAAAGTCAAAATACTTTTCAGAATGATGGTAAATAGTTGTTTTCTTCCTGAGCTGAGAAGTACCTGCAAATACGTGAGGCTTAAGCTCATGATGCCTTTCTCCTGGGATGTGCTTTACTCTGTGAGCATCTAATACATCTAAATGGCGGCTTTTTAACAAAACAGAGTTTTGGTGACTGTCTTCCCACAGGAGCTGGTTTTAAAAAATTTAAAATCAGAATTCATAAATCAGTTTTCCTAATTTTCACTTTAATCATGAAAACTGTATGGCAAAAACTACAAGATTTTTTATTAAGCCTTTAAAGAAATGTTGCTGTCGGCAGTTTTGCTCATCTTTCATCAAGGGAGTATATAGGGAGTGAAAATACCTTTACTGAGACCCTGTGTTGTGTTTTATGGCTTTAAGACAAAATACATTAATCCCTGATTAGTGTGTATTTATAGTGGGCACTCAGTAACACCAGCTGGTGCTGCGTTTGTACCAGCACCACTGCTCTTCTCCAGAAGCCTGACGGTGGAGCAGCATTCTGCCTCTACAGTGGGGCTGAAATGTAGTTTCTGATGTAGGACTGTGTAAGAAATGGAATTGACTTGCTCTTTCATGGTCTAGTCATCATGTCTTTACAGCATCACATGTAGTGGCAGGGTAAAATTAAAGTACTTGCTACAGGAAATGGAACTAAAGGCAGTAGAAGAGCAGATTTGTTTCTGAAGTGAGATTTGGAAATAAAATGTCAGCATGATAGGGCATAATAAGACACATCTACCAGAGAGCAGAGGAACAGCTCTTTTATAGTAGTGTTGGGACTGTTTGAACAGCACAGGAGAGTTGAAGGAAGGAGAGGGCTGTGGTACTACCTAGGGCAGTGTCCAGAACCAATAAAATGGGGCCTTAGAGGATTAATTTGGTTTAGAAATAAATTTTTTTTTCACTCTTTAAAATATCTTCTGGTTTTGAGCGCTCTCAGTCTCAATTTCAAAATTATTCTACTCCTTGAATGGCAACGAACTTCTTGTTCTTCTGATGAAAGCATAGATGTGAGTATATTTAGGTATTTCTCTAGCAGCATAACAGACATGCCAGATGACCTATGTTGATACTGTGTGCCAGCAGCAATATGCTAAAAAGATGAGTCTAGGGGCTAGCCAACATCTGTTAAGGGAGAGCTTGGTAGGATGTGTTTCAAAACAAAGGGCATGACTTTGAAAGAAAGTCCAAAGGGAACAAGACAAATGGAGCTGTACTTGAGATGGGGTGTAGGATTCACAACCTCCTGTTTTCCTGGTGTCCTTTTGCAAGTACAGCCACTGTGGCTGGTGGTGAAGGGGAAGAGCACGGGAAAAGCCATCACATTCCCCAGTAGGAGCGGTGAAGTGTCTTGCTATGCAGTCACTCATGTCCCAGAACAGGTTTTTTCTTTGGCTCTGAGGTCTCTGGCCACTGCTACAAGCCCTGTGGCTGTTAGTCACCCAGCCTTCATCATTCTTCTGTGGGAAACCCCCAAGGGAAAATCTGCTTTGATGGCAGAGAGGCCTGTGGAAATTCTGAAGGAAGGTTTTCACAGAAAGAAGTGTTCAGTGCCACAGAAGTCAAAGCATGAAATCTGGGGATTTCAGCAGGTTCTGAAACAATTATTTTGTGCTCCAGTGTCCGTATTTATTAGACTAGTAGTAAACTTGTGCTTTTGTGATTGAAGGGTGAAACACTTATCTTCTGACAAGCATTTTAATGTTAGCCTTCATTTTAGGTGCTGATATTTAGTGCTAAAATCGTGACCTTCAACAGTCAAGTGTTTCTGTTAGAAATCAATCAGATCTACAGCAAAGCCTTAAGATTTTTATAATAAATTTGAAAATTGTGTGCATTTGTTAATGTTTTTTGTTTGTTTCAGCGTCCTTCATTTAGCCATTATCCACCTTCAAACTAAGCTGGTGAAAGACCTCTTGGAAGTGATGGCTGATTTGAATTACAATTACATCATTAACATGAGAAACGACCTTTATCAGGTACTCAGTTGTGATAGTATAAGTATGGTGGATTGTTCAGCCAGTAAAAAAGAAATTGCACAATTTACTGTCCCCCCTCTTTTATATGTTGGAATGAACCCAGATCAGACTGCAGTGCAAACAAGCTTAGGTGTAAGGTGGTGGAGGAGCAAAAGCATGTTTTTAAGCATGTTAACCTTCCCTTGATGTTAACAAAAACATCTCCACGGGTTAACAGGACAAAGATACAAAATTCTTCAGTTTGTGTCTTCATTATTTGGCTTCTGTGGTATTAAACCAGCGGTGAGGATCAGTATGCCAACTCTCAGCTATTTTAGCCTTTCTAACATAGGATAACTCAGGATTGTGAGTCAGTTGCTGCATCATCAGTTTTCTGTAAGCATGGGGAAGCTGTACAAACTCTGCCGTTCTTATAGCCCAGATGGTATTCATGCCCATCATACTGAGCACCAGGATTTCCCTTTCATTTCTAGATTCACATTATAGCAAAACAAAAAGAAAGCCCATCCTTGTGTCTTTTACCTACAAGGAAAACTGCCAGTTCTGCCTTCTTGGGTGACATGGTCTAGGGTGAGATGTCCCCGTCCATGGCAGGGGGGGCAGGAACTAAGTAATCTTTATGTCCTTTCCCACCCAAACCATTGTGTGATTCTATGATACAACCTCTGTGACAGAGTCTGAGCTTTTTGTTTTGTAGCTCAGGCAGGCTTTAAAAAGAGCTGTGGAACCCTGCCTGGCAACAAGTATCTTTTCAAATGTGTGCCATTCGGTTGTCCCAAAGGTAACCAGCTGAACGTTACACAGCAGTACAATAACATCCCTGTCGTTTCTTTTGCTGTGAACAGTAAAGGCAGGATTTTATTCTACACAGATAGTCCCAGAGGGTTTAACTTTTTGTTCCCCTTTGCATTTCATTGTTATGTTCATATAAAGCAAGTTTGAAATAGGGCGGTGGATGAAAGCAAGCCTGTGCCCCCTATTAAGCAGAAACAGGAAGCAAAGCTGTGTCACGCAAGAAATTACTCTCTACCTACCAGGACCTCTGCAGCTATTCCTGCCTTACTACTTAAAACCTTAAGGCAGCGGTGGGAGGGAATGCAGGCTTGGGCTGGAATTTTCGTTCTGTGCAGATATTCTGGAAGCTGAGTCATTCACATACCTCTTAGATTCAGTAATTAGTTGCAGATACGTTGACAGATCTAGTGACAAACAGAAGCTCAATACAGAGCTGGAATAAGTCTCTTTTTTTATAGTCTTCTGTTAATATAAAGATAATGATATGGAATCTTGTACAATTTTTAGATGATTTTAGTATTGGGAAGGTGACTTCCAAAACGTTACTGAAACGCTTAACTGTTTAAATGCATATGTTTCTGAATATGATCTGCATCACACTGTTCACTGGCAGGGCTGCCAGGAATGCAGTATACAATCAACCTTTGGAAATACTTGAAACCTCTCGGCCCAAGAGCTGCTGTGTCTGTGCAAAAACGCAGATCGTGCAAATGGAATTAGCTAGCTGGACAGGCACTGCGTAAATGCAGTTGTTCTGCACTTTGACACATGCACAGAACAGCAGGATTTTCTTCTTTTCTTGCAGTCCTTTTAAGGGATAAGGAAAATCTAAGCCCATGGCTGCAAGCCGCCTGTTCAGGAGTAAAATTAGATGGCAATTCAGTGCCAAAGGCAGATTTGAGCAGGCCCTGGAAAGTGTGTGTGCTCCCTCTGTGGCATGAACTTGGCTATGGGGCAGCTGGAAGCAGGGTTGCAGTGTCTGGGGGCACAGGGATTACCTAATTTCCCAAGTGCCTTGTACTGCAATGCTCGAACAGCCAGGTCAGTGCCCTGGCTTATAGAGTAGGCAACATCTTTGTCCCTCCTAAAGTCCAACTGCTGACACTGGCAAAGCAGCTCTTATTTCTAGTAAGTAGAAACTGTATTTGTAGTGCATAGTAGAAAAACATGGACACATGCCAGCTTTTAATTTCTGTTAGCTTTGAAGTAGAGAAACATCTTCTCCCACTAGGAGCTTTTAATGGGTTTAAGAGATTTCTGTAGAAGTGATGTAGCTGTTGCTTATCTTCTCATGGCTTGCTTCTGTCACTTCTAGACTCCCTTGCACCTGGCAGTAATCACAAAGCAGGCAGAGGTGGTAGAAGACTTGCTGAAGGCTGGAGCAGATGTCAGCCTTCTGGATCGCCACGGTAATTCTGTCTTACATTTAGCTGCTGCTGAAGGAGATGACAGGATTTTGAGTCTACTCCTCAAGCATAAGAAGATGTCTACAATGGTTGACCTTTCCAGTGGTGAAGGTATGAAAAGATAGTGGCTTTATTTTACATGTAACTACCAGACAAGCACACCTCAGTTCATCATAGAACACAGAATGGTTTGGGTTGGAAGGGGCCTTAAAGATCATCCAGTTCTAACCCCCTTGCCACAGGCAGGGACACCTTCCACTAGACCAGGTTGTTCAAAGCCCCATTCAGCCTGGCCTTGAACACTGCCAGGGATGGGGCCAGCACAACTTCCAGCCAACACAGTGTCTCTACACAGGTAGATACAGACCTTGGAAATAGCATCTTTCCCCATTCTGCAGGGGCTGTGCTTGACTTTTATATGTCTGCAGTAGTCACAGATGAGAGAACACAGACATGTAGGTTTTCTGGTTGTACGGAACATAAGGATTGGTAATGGCCATGTGACACAGTATGGACTTTAATGTTGTTACTGTATATTCTCTTTAATCTCCCAAAACATCAAGCACTGTGTTCCTCCTGAGTACCCTATGCAACCACTGCTTTAAAAAAAATCCCTTCAGAAGTCATGTTTCCTCCTCATCTCTAGTAAAGAAAATCCCCTCAAACGTAATTTCTGGACCTCTGTTGAGTTTCATATCTGGTACTTGGTGACCATACAGAACTAGAGCCTATAAACTAACCACAAAGACACAATTCTCCTATTTTTCAATGGCATTGGTCATTTGAATGTAGTACTCCTGCACTAGTATGTTGTAAAGTGACCTAAAAATGTCATTATGGGATTCAGAAAACTGCATGAAGTTCTTCAGAGAGAGGAGGTTGTCGGTTGGTTGGTTGGCTTTTGTTTTTAAACACAAGGCATTGTTATTTTTTTTTCGGCTGGTGCAGATAACCTTGACGTGACAGGGCAGTGTGACTTTACAGGAGAATGGCAGTAAAAAATAACAGTGATTCCCCAGACTAGCAGAGATGTTCAGTAGCAGATGGGGCTGGTGCAGGATACCTGCTGGTTTAGTACTATGCAGATTTTCTTTTTAAAGCTCCTCTCCTTTGAGACAGAGATGCTCAAGGTGAGCTCTTTAGTTCCTGCCTTCTGTTCCACCTTGTGTTCTGCTGATTATATTTTTTTCACGCATGGCTTTGGCTTGCCATCAGTAACACAACTAGTACCAATTTTATATACAAAGAATGTGTTTATCAACGCCATCTTTTAGCAGGCAAAGTCAGTCACTTCTCGGATAACTACAGTAACTGTCACTCATTTTATAGCTGTCACGGTGTGGCCACTTCAAAACTCATTGCTCTGACGTTTCTCTGTTCTTTAAAATACTAATGCACGCGATGGATGTTTTGTGCAGGTCTGAGTGCAATTCACATGGTGGTGATGGCAAATAGCATGTCCTGCCTCAAACAGCTGATTGCTGCTGGAGTTAATGTCAATGCTCAGGAACAAAAATCAGGACGAACTGCATTGCATTTAGCTGTTGAACAAGAGAACATCCCCTTGGCAGGTTGCCTTTTGCTTGAGGTAAGGGCAGAATTTCTTTTTCCCACATCTTTTCACTTACATATTTAAAAACTCTGGAAAACCCTTAAGTGCTTCAGAGGAACAGAAGGAAGGGGATTTTCCTGTTTATTGACTTGATTACTTAAATTGGTGTAATGGCAAAATTATTGCTAATGTTACTCATTACTACCTGTTCAGCTCTGCTGGTGAATCTTTTGCCAAAGTTGTGGAATGTAGTTTGTGACCCTGACCTGAGCACATGCTGCATTTAGTTTGCACTGAGTAATCCCAGCAACCAGTGGAACTGCTTGTGAACAACTGCTTCATTTGTATGAAGCTGAATGTGGATACAGGAGTGCATAAAGAGATAGTTGTGTATATCTATGAATATTTGTCTCATCTCTGAAACACCTTGATCATAGCGTGCTTAATTCTACACACCCACAGCTGGCTGTGATAGCTTTCCTCAGTATCCATGTGTGACTGTGCCTCCAGCCTACCTGCTCTCATAAGGAGCAACAGGAATTCTGTGCACACCAGTTCACGCTCCACACACCATGGGTAATTGGGTGGCAGAAGTAGTGCATGGGGTGAAGAGTGGCTTTTATCTGCCTAAGCTATTTGGGTTTCTGTGCTGTGCCTCCTGCTGGAGCGCACCATCTGTTCCTGAATGCAGACAATTGGAGTTACTTCAGAGAACAATGATAGTTTTTATTCAAACAGGCATGGAATGGTGCTTGCCCGCTCTGCAGCTGTATTGTACAGACATATGACACTTTTCTTTCTGTCATTCAATAAAAACTCAGGGTGACGCAGATGTGGACAGCACTACATATGATGGGACAACTCCTCTTCACATAGCAGCTGGAAGGGGCTCTACAAAATTGGCAGCAGTTCTCAAAGCAGCAGGTATGAAAATAGATTTTTGCTGGAGAGTTCTCTTTCACAGTGAATTCAGGTTAGAAGGCTGCAAACAGATAAGAATGTGCCACTGAACTTTTAATGAGCAGGGAAAATGAGATGTTAAAGCCTGAATGAAGGTTTGTTTTTCCTCAGGCAAGTCCTACTTTCAGGCTCTGTACTACTATGCAGCGCCGTCTAACGGCTAAAAAAAGCAAATAATTTTAGTCAAGAAAAATACTTTATTTCTTTTGTAGTTTTTTATAGCTGTAGCAGCAAAGAAGAGACCCTGTTACACAGTTGGGATAAGTGTTGGGCTGCTTTAAAAACAGAAAATAGGTCACTGAAAGACGAGCTTGTTAGTGTCTCCTATTTCATATCACTGTGGAAGAGTTAGGTTTGAATATTTATTGAAATTGTATTTCAGTTGTATTTAGAACTGATTTTTCTCCCTTGAAACAGAAATCCAGCCTTTCATTGCTCTGGCTGTGTGCTTGGTCTTTATAATAATACCCATGTTTTCCCTGACACTATAAAAAGAAGCACCACAGCACTGCTTCATCATGTACATGCTATGCTCAGTGTGAGCCAAGAATGGGCCTCAAAGTCAGTTGATAGAATGCAGCTCAGCTGTTGGGCCCTAACACGTCATGTTTTCCCTCTTGATAATGGAGAGTAGCTTTATACAGAGATGTGACAGCATTTAACTTCAGCTCATAAAAAAGTTAGCTAAATTAGCTAATTTGCCATTCAGAGCTTAGAATACGTATTTTAAACATTGTTGCAAAGCAACCTGAAACCTTCTCTTAGGAATTCTTTTGCACACTTGTTTTTCAGGTGCAAATCCTCACATTGAGAACTTTGAGCCGTTGTTTTATCTAGATGATGTGAAAGATGATGAATATGATGATGAAGGGATTGTGCCTGGAACAACACCACTAGATATGGCGGCCAACTCTGAGGTACATGATCTATTATTTTAATAGTAAATGATGGCTCTCTCAGCTAACTCCTTTCACTGCATACACAGTTATTTCAGTGGTGACAAGCTACTAATTTGCCATCAAAATTTAAACTAATTCAACCACAAAAACCCCCATGAAATAGCATTGGAAGGAAGCGCCACTTAACAGACTACTTGAACAGGAGTGACCAGGCGCTTCTTGAAATAGCTGCACTACCATCTTTAGTATAGAAAAGTATTTAGCTGGTTGAGCAGCTTGTGTTTGAAGGCCCGTGTTCAGAGATGCTCTCTAGTGGGTTTCTTTGCTGCATGTTCAGCATTCTTCAGAATTGCAGACTTTATGTGCAGAGAAAATACACTCTTCTGTCCTACCCAAACAGCTGATTAGGCTGCATGGTCCATGCTTTAATAGCTGATTATGTCCACTTGGCTTGGTATAAGGCACAAGCAGTCAAACATCCCTGATCATTGTGCTGGGGAGTGGTACTAGCATTAGGTGAAAATCTAGACTTTGTTTTAAATTATTAGTTGCAGACAGGTAATAACTCCTCAAATAGCCACTGCTCCTGCTGGTTATTTAGGGCAAAGACTTCCTCTGTATCTTGAAAACAGTTGCCAGATGACATACGGCAGGGGCAATTAACTTCTCAAGATTTCTCCTTCAAGCTTTGCACAGGTCTTCTACAACATCTTTAGTCATACTGTTCCCGAGACAGAAAAAACTGCCCATTTACAGATGGAATTAAGATTTTATACTGAGACTTGTCAAGATACTGGACACTAACCAGGTTTCTATATTCTTTTAGGTGTATGACATATTAAATGGCAAACCCTATGAGTCAGCAGTGGTTTCTGAGGATTTACTGATGCAAGGTAACATCTATAAAGATGACAGTATACCTCTAGTAACTGAGTACTGAAAGTGTGCTTGTAGAAGACATTGCCCTGCAATAGCTTGTAACTGAAGTAGGGAGGGAGAAGAGGTACCCTCCCACCCCTCATTCATAGAAAGAGTGACACAAAGGAGTACGTTTTCAGTATTACATTAGTAAACATTGGGATTGATGGACACTAAAGTACTTTTTAATTTGGCTTTGTTTTTACTTAGAAATGGAACAGTGCACGATTTGTATAAATAATAGACTAACATATTTCTCTATTCCCCAGGACATTTGAGAGACCTGAATGAAAGCTCCAAGATGCAACTTTACAAACTATTGGAATTGCCTGATCCAAATAAAAACTGGTCCACTCTAGCACAAAAATTAGGTCTTGGCATACTTAATAATGCCTTCAGGTTGAGCCCTTCCCCATCGAAAACTCTGCTCGATAACTATGAGGTAATGTGGCTGGAACACGTTCTAAAGAACTCAGACGTGTTGAGAATGTTGTTCTCCTGCATGGTGAAACAGTGCAGCCCTTCAGCTTTACCAGCCTGGGTGATGGTAAACATCTGGTGTCTTCTCTCTTAGGTTTCTGGTGGCACAGTTCATGAGTTGATTGCTGCTTTGAGACAGATGGATCACACAGAAGCCATTGAAATCATTCAGAAAGCACTATCCAGCTCACAAAGCTTATCACACCTGGAGGACAATACAGCAAAAGCTCTTCTCTTATCATCGCCACCCACCTTTGCAAAAGGAGAGACAGGTAAAATTGACCACAAAACTTTATTTAAAATGTTTTTTATTCAATTCTTCCACCTCACCTTGGGCTGTCCATATGTCAGTTTCCTACACACAGTGCCCAGGCTGCTTCTCTGTTTCAGAAATACTTTACTGCAGCATAACTTTCTCGTCAGTTATTTGCTAAGGCCTAAAGGAGAGGGGGAAAATGAACCATTTGAATCAGTAGCCCTGCATTACAGTATTGATTATACTGCCTCCCTTTTTTAAAACCAGACATCTGCCATTTACTGATGGTAAATCAGTATGTACTGTCCTTGGATGTACTGTTTCAAAAGATAAACTAGGCAATGATCTCCCAGGCCTGACATGCTGGTGTCCAACTACCTCCTCAGAGCAGGGCCAGTATTACATTACATGAGGTCACCCATGTCTTGTCCTGTTGAGTTTTCAGCATCTTCAATTATGGAGGTCCTCTTTTAACAGAAAAGCAGAGGTTGTGAGAAGGCAATAAGTCATCAGGGAGGTTCAGTCACTGCCTGGCCATGTTGTATGTAACAATAGCCTTTGTTTGCCCTGTTCAAACACCAGTAGTGCTGCCAGCACCCTAATGTGGAAACTTATACCCTATGTGGAAATACCGTAAATATTTCTAGAAAGAAAGAAGAAACACCACAGTAAGTCCATCCAGTTTACTCCCTATAGAAAACTGTTCAGTCATAGAATGAACCTTCACACCTATCCAAAAATGTGCTTGTGCACATATTGCCTCTTTAGATTAATCTTGAAGGGTAAGAGAGGTTCTGCTGCTTTGCAAAATGAATGGATTGCCTCACGTCACTTACTTATTTTAAGATGGTCTAGAAAACTAATACTGTACTCTAATGTGGTGACCACTGTTCTACTCACACTTGAGCCCATGTCATACCTTCAGTTGGGATACTGTCCTGCAGTCAGGCACTCCTTCTGTGGATCTTGCACAGGAAACAGCTGCTGCTGACTTCTTCGTATTTCAGGCTCACTTAATAAATGAGAATTTCTCAATATTTGTCTCAAAAAGAAATCTGTAAGTGAACTAACATGAGAATATTTTAGGAGCCTCATCCTGGGGCTGTATACTTGTACAGCTTTGAATCTGAGAACTTTTTGCCCTGCTACTACCACACTCAGGCAGAGTCCTGACTAGTGTGGTGACAGCACTGAATCAGCAGAGTACCAGGCTTCTCACCCCATCCAGGCTGCAGCTGCAGTCAGTCTCTGCCAGCAGTGCATCAGATTACCTGCTTTGGTCAAGTGAAAACATTCAGCACAGCTTTTCAGATTCTGGTATCCTACAGAAGAGCTTTAGCCCTATTGGTTCCTTAGGCTTTTCTGAAAGCAACATTAATGAAGGAACACAAATGGTAATACATATTTCCCTCTTCTGTCTCCCTCAGGCGAGCTCTACAACAGCAAATTTCAAGACAGTGAAAGCGTGTGTGACAGTGGTGTGGAGACCTCCTTCCGCAAACTGAGCTTTACTTATTCGGACTCTCTGAGCAGCAAGTCATCAGTAACGCTTAGCAAAATGACGCTGGGCCATGGACATGAAAGTTCAATGCAAAGCAATTATATAGCCAACTAGCAATATTCAGTTAGCAATATGCAGTTAAAGGACATTTACATCAGTGTCATCCTGGCTAGAGGGAAGTGAACTGACAACCAGAAGTGCACTGGAGGAAGCATACATGAACCTGAACCAACAGCAACTTCAACTCTGAGCTAGTGCATGCTTCCCCAAGTACATCTAAATTGTATTCATTTACACACCATATACAGTAACTAGGGCTCTACTGCTGCATTAATACACGGGACTGGACACTGTGAGTGACTGTCCAAGCTTTTCTGGCTTGTGAGGATTTTCCTTTATAGATAAAAGTCACTCCTTGTTAGTGCATAAGACCAACTCCATAAGAAGAGATAAGGCATACAGAGCAATCAAAGGGTACAGTTTCTAACTGCACTTCTCATAGTTTTTGCAGCAGAGTTGCATGAAAAAAGCTCATAAAATAGCTGGAGAAGAAAAATTACTACTTTAATCACAACAATGACAACGTGGAGAGAAAAGATGATCCTAAAAAAAATAATCTTGTATATTTCATAAATGTATTTAAACCTAACTTTGGTGCCTCTTATTCAAAACGTTTTTCAAGTTTGGCATTTTCCTATTGTAAATAGGTTTTTTTAATATCTGTTCCTTTAAAAAAAAAGTGCTTTTTAAATGCTTATTTTTATTTTACTTTTATAATAAAACCCCAAAATGAATTCTGTTGTCTACCTTGCTGTCATTTTTACATAGTTGTCAAATTACAGATCTATCATTTCAGGTTTTGGCATTGATACAAGGATCATGCTGATTTCCAGGTACTACCATACGTAAATAAAGGCTCACAAGCCACCTCTCAAGTATCTTCTATGGTGGAAGACCACGAGAATCAGCTACTGCTGAGCAGCTGTGCTTTGGAACTAAAGCCTCTGACTCATAGTCTCATAGTTTCAGCATCAAAGAATCATCTATGCTGAAACCATTTATTTAACATCTCAGCAAAACTCTGATGAGACAGTTCTTTGGGCTACCTAGAAACTCCTCTAATAAATATTTCTGAGCAGTATATCTTCTTGTTTCATGTTAATTCTGAGATAGTGTAACTTGCAGATGTTGGCCTTACTAAGGATGCAGAACAGGTATCTGATTTCAGGATGAAAAAGCAAAGAGCAGTATCATACCATAGTCACTCATTTGCAGGCAGTTTTCTTGGCTCATAGATGGAGATTGTCAGTGTTGTTCTTGGCCCTGATTAGGCTTCAGTAACCTGAGTGTCACTCCTGAGAAAATAAATCGAGAAACTTTGAGAATTGTTAAGAGCAGTAGTTGTTGTAATGAAAAGAGATCCTTGTGAAATGATCTTATATTCAGCTGGACTAGTGAGTATGTTGCTTAATTCCAGAGAAACAAGATGCATTATAGTAAAACCTGCCACTTTCTTTCAGTTATTATATGCATAATCTACATGTGCAGTGTTTGTTAAAGGCATATGGCTTTTGTTTGATTAATGTACTTGTCCAGTGTTCTCTTTGTATTCCAGCTGTAACAGAAACAGGCAAAGCTTATATTCTGGGATGGAGGAGTTTTTTCAGCCCTGGCAGAGCTGCTGTCCAAGTTAAATGCACCTTCTGCTGTCAAAGAATTTCCAGCACAATGAAAGGGCTGGCAAAGACTTACTGAGGTTTCTACAATCCTGCAGGTCACCAGGACATCCCTGCCTGATGATTCATACCTTTTAGCTTTATTTCTGAGCAGCTCTGCTTTTAAACCACCAAAAGACACCTGGGTCTGTATTTCCTTAAGCACCGCATGACCAAATGCTGCATAATCGCTATTCATCAAGTTAGTGATCAGTGCACTAAACAGTGGGACTTCTCCCTAGGCTCTAGGTATTCAAGGGCTTTAAATGGCAGTTTGGCAGTTTCTCTCCTCACAGCATTTCAGTTTCAGTCTATTTAACAAAAGAGGCTTTGGGACCTTTATTTCCCCCGCCCTCTTTGTTTAGAAATAGAAAACTATTAACTTAAAAGTTATTCTCATCAATTCAAACAGGAACACTACATTTTTACAGCTGAGTCACGTAATAGGACAACTTTTCTCATCTGCTTTTATCTATAGCACTTAAGTATGTGTTGCAGGCATGACACACAGTTTGTCAGAACTAGGTGAGAGGAGGTTGAACACACCAGGCTAGTGTAGGACACTACAGAAAGTGGCACAACATCTAGTAGGAGACATTGTTCCCTGGCAGTGTTCAAGGCTAGGCTGGATGAGGCTTTGAGCAACCTGGTCTAGTGGAAGGTGTCTCTGCCCATGGCAGGAACATTGAAATTAGATAAAGTCCTTTGCAACCCAAACCGTTCTGCGATTCTTGTGCAGTCTTCATTTGTCAGCACAAACCTAGGAGAGAGCCTAGTGTTTACCTCCAGCAGCACAATTAAAAGAAAATGCTAAAGCACAAAGATTTACTCTTTCTGCTTTACCTTTTTTCTTATTAGTAAGTGGTCATCCTGTAAAGGGCATGCTAATTCCTGTCCCAATGGCACCTCAGAGGTCAGTCTCATTGCACGTACAAGATGAAGGCAGTATACAGAGGCACCAGGCTTAGCAAGAGAAAGTGCAAGTGATGCAGACAAGTCCTGACAGAAACATTTAAAGCAAATGTATTCTTCCTAACAGGTAATTGTCAAGATAGAGTTACATGCCTCAGCATCATATCTGCCTCAGACACAGATTTATCCCTACACCTCCTTGCCCAGAAAGGAAGGTGCCGTTCCTATTTCACAAGTGTGATGGAATAAACTAAAAATGCAGCCCTGCAGGAACCCAGAATTTGCTCCCTGAGAGCTCCTGTCTATACCTGGCTTACAGAGACAAACCTCTCCCACTTACCTGCTAAAGAGAGGGTAGTAATGGTGTAACTCAGCCTTATGTTTTCATTCAGCACAGCAAGCTAGCATGTGGACCTTGCTACACCTTGTAGCACAGGGTATTGTCCTTTTCTATTCCATATTACCTCTAGGGGAACAAAACTAAGAAGGGTATTATTCACCGAGTTCTCAAAAGTCAGGAATAAGTTGGGTTGGTTTTTTTTTCCTGGAACATAGCAAGGTGTAACCTTTGGGTACCCTCAGTCAAGTTTGGTATTAAATTAATTACAGAGAGGATCAAAATCTGAAATAATTCCAAACTTAATCTGCACTTGCAGTAACTGGAACTTGCCACATTAATTTGCTACTTTACTCCAGTAACAAACACCAGAACTTGTGGAATGCAGCAAAAGTAAGTTGTAACAATAGAACACTACAGATTTTCTCTACACTTGATATAAAAAGGATTATTCAGAAAGTTAAACTGCCCTTGACCTTAGGTTGGCTGCCACAGCTGCAAGTTTCTGGTGTCATCTTGGGATGTATTTATAAACTTGGAAATCTATGTGGTAGTGTGATGTTCTGGGCAGCATTCTGAGAGTTTGTGGACTGCAGGAAGGATAAGAATCTTGCTTGTGTCTTTTCTCCCTTTTCTGAGCAACTGAAAAGCTGTTTTCCTACATTGAAGGAAAAAGAGCAACTCTCCTTGTTCCCTCTAACCAAGTGATTGGAACAGTGATGCCCATTCATTAGCTCAGGGTGCAATGGTCAATACTCACCCATCAGCCACGGCTCTCCTGAGTGCACAATCAGCTCTTAGAGCAGCTCTGGTGTAACTGCCAAAGGCGCAGACCAAACTTCCTGGCTTCAAAAGATTCCTACTGCTACAAGCAAAATACAGCACAAGTTAATTGCCAAGGAGTTGCTTTTCTGTAGTCAGTGTTCTAGGAAGCACTCTGATGCCCTCCCTAGAGCTAGGCTGTAGTATGCACATTATTTAAAGCCTGTACAGGTTCCCCCCAATGGACTCATTTAAATGCAACTATAGCAATTTTTCAGCCATCCATTTGCCCTTGCTATTTTCACGATACACGAGAGCACTAGCAGGTCAGTGAACTTCATCACACACTGCAAGGGCAAACACTTTTGACTGACTTAACATCAGTTAAGCTGTGGTCTACAGCAGCACGTGCCAAGATTCCAGTTCAGTCAGCACATGCATGTGCTCATGCACATGCAGAGTAGTATTCAGACCTGCTGGGCTAGCTAATACAAACATGTTCATCAGGAAGATAGGAGCATCATGAATACCTTACTTCTCTTCAGATGTGCAATCACCTCAGTATCTTCTTAAGTATCCCAGGCAAGAAATTTTACATTTGGCTGCAGTACAAACCAAAACCTGTGGCCAAAGCACTGGCAGATGGGTAGCAGATGCATACTTTAATAATCAAAACTGACATTTACAGGTCTTTGCCAACTGCCTCTACTTCCTACAGTAAAATGGCCTTCTCCCAGTGTGGCAGGGACAAAACCAAGTAATTTTAAGGTTCTATGTTCTTCACTTAAGCTTTGGGTTTCCACCCTAATTAAAGTAAAATTGGGGCTTTCATTTTGTGATCGTGTAACATTTGACTGGAAAGCAGAGTTATATAAACCCAATTCTTTGAATGGAACATGTCCTTAAGCATTCAAACCACAAGTTCCTAGATGACTCAATTTACCCCCTCAGAGGGTAAGAGAGAAAACTGCAATTCTGGCACCAAAAAGGCTGGCTTGTAAGCTACAAAACCCAGCTGTCCTTGACTGAGAATAAGAAATGTGCTGGCCTGTTCCTCTGCACCCAACACTGCTACAGGTCACTGAAGTGGTCTCTGCTACACATCTCCAAAGCCAAGAGGGGACTAGTAGAAGTAAAGATACTGAAGAAAGATGTGCCTCTAAGGCAGAAAAACTGTCCAGGCCCCAACATATGCAAACAGCAGGTAACGACAAAGACTAGCAAAGAGCTAAGAATACTTAAGA
>WYDI02014775.1:22304-50071 GCA_009867235.2 Psittacus erithacus
GAAAAACTGTCCAGGCCCCAACATATGCAAACAGCAGGTAACGACAAAGACTAGCAAAGAGCTAAGAATACTTAAGAGAGGAACTTAAGATACATTCACATGCTTCTTTCCTGGAAAAGATGTAGAAGAACTTGGAAAAGCTTCCAAGGAAGTGCTCAAGCAAACGAGCAAAATAAATCTTTGCTGTGTGGCAGACGGTACCAACAAAGACGTGCTCTCTAAAGCTCAAAATGGTCTCCATGGGTCCTGAAGGGGCTCAGAGCCAGTATCTGTCAGAGACCAGTTTCAGGACAACAAATTAGACCATGTCATACAGCCTTCTTCCAAAACATATTCTCAAGTTCTGTTTTGGGAGGGCATTTCTCATGGCTCCTGCCAAAGGGTATTAAGATAATAATGAAGTGAACCTCCCCCATTAATTCTGTTTTGAGCTTAAGCATTTGCTGTAAGCAATTGTTAATCGTTAGTAACAGCATCTAGTGCTGAATTAAAGCTTCCCAGTAAGAAAAAATGGACCCACTCTTTAGGGAGCTTCTGACCTTCAAAACTAACAATAATTAAGAAATTGTCTGAACTTTTTTATGCCAGTCTGCATGAAACTGCACAAAGCAACAGCAGAATGCCCTTCTTTCTGCACAGCAGGGCTGACAGGCATTAGTTGCAGAGCCACCTCATCAATTATTGATCACATGCCACATAATTTCTTTCATGATTTTGCCTAAAACTCATGACAGGCTAAACAAGGTCACAGTTATCCACACTCAAGGTTTATGGCTTCTAGCAATTAAAAAGATCTTTTCTACACCTCCAAAACTTCACTAGCACTAGGAACAAGTATCACTGACCTTCATATAGGCCTATGTCTTTGAATTGTCTTTTGATTGTCTTTGAAACATGGAACTCTGTTAAAGTTTTATTTATTTAACACTATTAAGTGCTATTTTGAAATTTCATCTGAATGTTGCTGGAAGAAATTTCTACATCAATGTAAGAGAAAGGCATCAACCAACCTGCCCTTTTCCTGATACACTGCAGCAGTATTTATTAATCATATTTATTCCATGTTTTCTCCACATTTTTTTCATTCTCACCGTACATTGTCTGTAGCTGCTTTGATTCCCCTTTGATTGCAGGACACTGAAAAAACTGAAGGATTTTTCTTGTCTTGTTGGCCCAGGATGCCTCTCAGATAACTTGTAAATTCTTTTATCAAGGTCTGCATTTTCTAATGGTTACATTTTATTCATGACTATCAATTTTCCCCATTTATTTTACATAACCTATAAACACTGGCACATGCACGTATTTTGATTTATGTCTTCTTTCAACTAGGGCAAGTTTTTAATCAGAAAAGCCCTTCTATGCAACTGCAGTTAGTTGTTTCGGTGCTCTAACAAAGCATTTGTAAGCAACTTCCATTTATCACTTCCCTTTCATCTTCAAGTTTTTTCTTGCACAGCAGTACGTCAGTTTTGGTTAACATTGAATTCAAAAAGCACCAGAGATCACCAAGCACCAGTCAACATGCTCATCTCTTTGCCCATTAAAACTGTGATTACTGCAAGAAAATGACCCCCAGTTCCAAGCTCTCTGTCCCATGGAAGATGCAGCTGCTCTCCCCACATGTGCTCAGACTGCAGCAAGCATGACCCATGTGGTGTTTTTACGACAAAGATGGTCATCACCAGTAGAGCTTGTTCAAACACCTTCTACTGTAAACTGCTGATTCTGCCAGGTGCTTTTCAAGAAAATTAATACTTGCTTGGACTGTGAGAGGATCCTTGTGGAATCCCAGCAAGATCCCAGCTGCATTTCAAACCACTGCTGACAGACAAGCCCAATGTTTAGCAACCTGCTCAAGGCACAGCTCAGTGGCCTCAATTCCCTGAGAGCCAAACCCTCAGGCTACAGCAGCCACTGATGCTGAAGCAAGCTTATTTTCTTTGTATCAAAGGCCAAAGTGAGACAGCATTTTGACAGGAAACCTAGAACATTTTAACATTTTAAACTTTTTAAAAACAACTTATTCAGAAACAGACTAGAGCTGAAGTACAATTACTTCAGATGGACTAAGACCTGTGCCACCAGATCTAAACATGAGTCAACAGTGTCTTCTACGGGGATCCCACACAGAAAGAGGTAAAAATAAGGTGTTGAGGTTTTTCCTTTGTTAGAAAGAGAGAAGGATCAGTGAGGAGCACAGGGCCACTCATGGAATGCCAGGAGGTAACAGAATGGCTGTGCAGCCAATGCCCAGGCTGAAACAGCAGCCCCTGCACTATGAATCTACTAGAGAAAAACCAGTCACTTGTAACACTGTGGTCCTCTCACATGACCATTTCTTATCTGTACCCTTCTTCTTTGCACCTTTGGTCAACTCTTCCCCCTGTTCCTTTTCCCACAGCCAGGCATATCTTGCATTATGCCACATTATGCAGGATCCACACAGCAGCAAAAGGTTTGTGACTGCACTTGCCACTCTCTGGGAACAGTCAAAGTTAGACACAGAGCTCTTAAGGTTACTGGTCACATTGCATGAAAAGAGAAAAGAAAACAAGTCTCAAACTCTGTTCGCCTTTCAAAAGGGGGAACAAGATCTGCTTGATGTCTGACTAGACAGCCCTGGTTTCATATTTACTTAGAAGCCTACCTTGCAAGGAGGCAGGCAGAACACCTGACAGAGTGATAGCCAGAGATCTGAAAGGGTAAGACTAGCGCTTTCCCAGTTTGGGCGTAGAGAGGTCAAACAACTCCAGGTGGGGGCATGACTGTGGGGGCAGTCCCAGCTTTACTCCCCTTGAAACCAGCATACCTTGCTGTTTCACTTACAGCATAGTGAAACTGAAAAAAGAAAAAAAAAATAAAAATTTTTACAGCCATAGTCTAGAGGTGCATATTTGTGCTGCCTCATAGGATGAATTCACAACTCCAACCTCATGGCGGTTGGAGAATTTGGACCAGCTCTTTCCATCGACTCACTTCCTCCCATTCTATACATGGGATATATTTGTTCCATTACCTGAGGAAGCCTTACTTTCAATACATCACATATATTATATGCAAGCTTTGCTGTTGGTATCTTTACATTGAAGCAGCAGTTAAAATTCACACAACAGGAATAGACACAATTTTCTGCAATCAGTTAAAACTGTATGTCATTTCAACTTCATTTGAATTCTTCTAGGTTTTTTTCCTCCTTCTGTTTCACTCCTTGTCTAGAGGGAAATGAAGTATCCTCAGACAATGTCCACCAGAGAGGTCAAGGTTAGTGACTCCTGTAGTTCTTCAATGCTCGTAGGTTGCCAAGGATAAAATATAACCACTTTCTTCTTTTCAGTCATGAGGAAACCATTCTCACTAAATCTGCCTTTTATACTCCCTACATCCAGAGAAACAAAAGGAGCAATTGCAGTGGTATGAAGATCAAATATATAAATGTCATCTTGTTGGGAAACAGAGGCCTGGAAGAGAAATGGAAAATAAAAAAATAAATAAATATACGTACTATATAAGAACCCAGTTATATAATAATAATCTAATAATAATATATAATAAAATAATATTATAATAAAAGAATAGAATATAATACTATAATAATATAATAAAATAATAATAATATAATAATAATATAAGAACCCAGTTACATCCAACTGGGAAAGACCTGTAATGTCAGTAAAACAGACTGAACAACCACATTTGATCAGAATTGCGGTTCTCTTCTGGAAATCTTGTCTGGAACAAAAGGTCAAACTAACAGGATTCATATGTAAGAATCATGTAAAAACTGCAAATGTTATTATAGCTTTTCTATGAATACTATAGACATGGCAAATGCCATGGAGTGTTACCACTCTTCCATCTTCTTAGGTAGATAACCAAATAAATGGTAATCTGACATGTCTGTAGGACTGGTATCTTATACTTACTGCAGTGAGAGAGGTTTGTCCTTTCATCAACATACTTCACTGAACCTATAAATTTACAACTACTCATGTAGCCAGGCTTTCAGATTACATCAGTAACAGAAATGCACAGAGGCAAAAGATGGTAAAAGTCACAGTAACACAAGAGGTCACCTCATCTTAATGGAACATGACAGTGAAGTCCTTATACTACATTCAGAAGGCAGCTATGAAATATCAGGATGAGGCATAATAATATTAAGTTTTATCAGTAGTTAAATCCCAGAGAGGCTTAAAAG
This sequence comes from Psittacus erithacus, assembly GCA_009867235.2. Taxonomy (NCBI): domain Eukaryota; kingdom Metazoa; phylum Chordata; class Aves; order Psittaciformes; family Psittacidae; genus Psittacus; species Psittacus erithacus. The sequence goes on from WYDI02014775.1 coordinate 26,506, forward strand.
CGCGACCAGGATGCATTTTCATGCAGCACTCCCCATTCACCATAATGAAATATTATGCTACATCATTTTCAAATACCAATTAAATAGATATAAAAAGCAGTCAAATTATGCTAAGTGCAGAAATCACATCCCACTTACACGAAAAAAAACACTATTCATGTTTAAGAAAAAGCACATATCCTTTATAGTTCATGTTTTCTGAAGGAACACAAGATTTTTCATGTGTTTTAAAAGCAATGCCATGAAGAGAAGCACATGGATTAGCAATGCATTTGAAAGTCTAGTTAGTTTATTAGTAACTACATACAGAAGTACCAGCTTCTCACAAAACAGTAATTTTTTCAAATCATAGCTGCATACTTTCTTAAAATAACCACTTTACATTTATCCTTGCTAGCTATCTTCATTAGTTAGTACCGTGGAGACAACACAGCCTTGGGAAAAAGGAATGAAATTTCCCAACAGCACTCCAGTTGGAGAGCTTTTATTGTTGATGATGTCATCCATAAAAACCCTCAGCATGACTCAGACTCCAGATTGTGCTACCAGCTGAAACATAAAACACAAAAACAGGCTGATTTCTTTCCTTTGTATACTCAGAAGGCAGGCCACGGTGCCATGAAAGAGATAAGAGGGGAAAATCTGGCCCATTTTCTTTTTGTGAAACAATTATGCTGGTCCAGATTCAAAGACATTAGAGACCTCTATTCCACCCTTGTTTAGTTTAGCTCTAAAGAGCAAAGCTGCAGTTTGGAAGCCAAATGTGGGAACACACAGATCCCCATCCTGCCAGTCTGCTGATAAAGAATTTTGCAACAAGATTTACATGCCAAAAAGTGAGGCTTAACAAAAACGCTCTATATATAGAGCACACTTGCTAGGAGCAGAAGAAATCTAGGGAAAAGCAGGAAATGGACTAAATGACAGTGTTATACAACACTGATGTTTTTTGGTGCCTGTTCAGAAGGCTGACACACTTGCCAAATAATAAGAAATAATAACTACTATGCCAATCAGAACCCTAAGCTGGAGGGCAGGGATTTGCTGAAGGACAAAAGGAGCATGTAATATTGCATGTTAGCAATGCTACACTGATCTAAGAGTTTGAGCACTTCAAGAGGAAATACTTCTGACAATAATTCACTCCTCACTCAACTGAATTAGCATCACCTAGTACTGACACATATGCTACTGCCTCCAAGCTAAAACACTTGCCATGATACTATCTGTTACCTAGGGACAAAAAGAGTGAAAGGAGCAATGCTACAGCAGTCAGGTGAAAGACAGTCTAAACAAATGAAATGGAGACTTCATTATTTAAAACGAAACAAAACCAATTCACCATCACCCCCCAAAATATACAAACCACCATCCCAAAACTAAACCACCAGTCTTATGTAGATATGCATATAGTGACACAAGAAAAAAAAAACAAACTGATTTTGAACTCAGCACGGAACCTAGGATTGCAACAGCTAAGAAGGAACTTTCATTGGAATTGGACACTGCAGAGAAGACAACTCAAACCAGTAAGATTAGCAAAACCAAATACTGTAATTTAGCATGATTGATGCTTACACGAAGTTGGGTCTTTTCTAATCCTACAGCATCCTTTAGAGATGAAAGGAAGTGATGGTTCGTAGGACTCTGGAGCCCATCTTCTCCCATAAGACAGAAAGTAACAACGCAGCTTTTCCTAGTACAATTTTGGCATCTTTCCAGAAAGTCATTCACGGACTCCTTGTAGATGGGGACAGCACTTTGTGCTTTAACAGTCACGCCGCCTTTGGAAAGGACGCATACTGGCTCCAAAGAACTCCAGGTGTACACAATGACCTATTAAAGAAGTCAAGAGAGCACAAAGCTTAGAAGAAGAGTTACATCTGTGAAAACAACCCAGTACCCTAGGTTTCGGATTGCTCATTACAACAGATGCTCTCCTGAAAGTACCAGCTGATTTTCACCTAGCAAGAAGCTCCACAAAAATTTGAACAATCAATATGGCATAATGATTAGTTCATTATATAAACCTAATAGGAAGTTCATTTCCAACAGTCTGGATCTGTAGTTGTTCTTGATCTGGAAGGCTTTTTGCTTTCTCTCCCCTTGAGAAGAGGGGTTGCCAATTCCTGCAAGGGAGTGCTGGGAAATGGAATTAGAGTGACTAACTTGTTGCCTAAAAATCCTATCACTTTCTACAGCATTATCTTAAAACAGGGCATCGACAGGAAAATGATGACATTGCATAGGCGACCTTGCAATTAAGTACACCTAGATGTTGATATTTCAGAAAATAATCTAGTTCTTTTTCCCCGAAGTGGTACAGCTTGAGTATAGGAAATGATACAATCTTCTCCCTCCCACCCCAATTTAGTCAGTTAATCTAGTTTAACACCCAGGGAACAGTTTTGTTAAGTAGTGAGGTACCATTTTTCACATTTCTTTTTGCCTAAGCATCAATACCTTTAAAATTTCAACAGAATAGTTAATTTTAGTCCAGTACCTACAGACTACGACCAAGACAGTTAATTCCTTGTTCTGTGAAGCAATACACACTACTGTAATACAGGATGATGTTGCCCCTAAGAAGATTCAAGACAAGAATTGTACCTCATTGTGTTTTAGCATGGACTTACTAAAGCTTGTCTATACAAAGATGTGCTCCTTTCAGTTCCTCACATTTCTGGGCGAGGGACACAAGAGTAGCGAGAGAGGTGTCACTTACCCTCAAAGTAAGCTTGTGGTCCACATGAAGATCTGAGATACCATAAATATATAACACACCTTTGTCTTCGTAGGCCACAGGCAGCAGTGGTGCAAAGAAGTTCTGGGCAAAATAATGGAGCAGTTTCCACTTACCACCATACTCTGAAATGGGTTAAAAGGAAGAAAGATCCAGATTGAATCCAAGATTGCCTTGGCACACAGTCTCTTCCTGTGCACTCTGGTCCTGCTATAGCAATACAATATTCTCCCCTCCTCCCTTTTTCACCTCTATCAGGTGCAGAGAACAACTGAAGTTACTCGTGTTTTCTTTCAAGCAAGGATCTGATCTGGAAGGGATTTGATGCCCTTTCAAGCTCTTCTTTAAGCTTTACCTAAAGGTCACATTCTGTAAGTGTTGGTCTTAACATTGCTGTGCTATTACTCAGTTAAAGCCTTGAACACAAATGACATGAACAAAAATGATGCAGCATGCCACACATTAGGCAAGCAGCTGGAGCACCTACATTGTTGAGAATCCAAACAAACATGCTGGCATTGGTGGCATTGCCACAAACCACCACCGCTGTAAAGAGACAAAAGAGTCTGACTTTCAGTCTTGTACAAAGCACTCCCACTTAGTCGTTCTCTTTCAATTCTTCCTAGGAGGCACATCAATAGCAACCACAACAAAATAAAACCAAGTTCTTAAACCAAAGAGAACCCCAAGTTCAGCAAAATGAATTTGCCAATATCTAGAGACAACACTTACTTCACGGGAGTAAGCATACATGACGTAGACATATGCTAATCAGTTTGCTTTGCCTCTTTAATGGAAAATTGTCCCTCACTACTTTTAATATTTTGAAAGTCTGCTATTAACAAACTCTAAAAGCCACCAAATGTTGCATCCTCTCCAAAAATAGCAATTTTGCCAGACGCAACACTGCCACACAACCTTTTTGAAAGGGACACTACTTCAATTTCTTTCTCTATTAATTTTCCTTCTAGCACCCACTGTCAGCATTTTAATTCTGTCTTTGCTCAACTATTATCTAGCCATTGAAATGGAACTAAAAAGAAGTAGCAAATCAGCTGCATCATCTCATAAGGAAAGAAAAGTCTCATTCTTGTTCCTGTCTCTTTGTTTTATACAACAGCTTTGAGTCCACAGATGCTGAAAAATATTTCCAGTAATATGCTTTTGTTGAAATGAGTTACTTCATAGTTATGGTGCTTCTACAAAGCTCTTAGCACCTTCAAACATCTCATAATTAAGGACTTCATCCAGAGTGGTGCAGTCTTTAAAGGGTGAGTTTGTGGCTTTCACAGGCAGACCTGAACATGCTTTATCTGCACTCCACATAGATATGAAAGAATTTTGTGGACAGCAAAGTGCATTAGCTCCATCTTAGCACCTGCACATCGCCCTGTTTTCAGCAAGCTCACAACCAGCTAGCTTAGAGAACAGACAAAAAAAGCTCCTATCCACCTAGAAAATCCCTACAAGATTCAACTGCACTATGAGATCAGACTGTTGTCAACAAAACACCATTAGCATTCAAGTCAACAGTACTGAAGTAAACCAAAGAGATGAAGTCTGAAAGAAAACTTCAGGAGAAGCTGCTGAGGTTCTTCAAAACAAAGAGACTGTTGAATAAAGTGACGAACACACTCAGCATATTGGTGCTGTTCAGTACTCAGAATGATAGAATCATTTTGGTTGGAAAATACCTTTAATATCATCAAGCCAACCATTAAGACAGCACTGCCAAGTCCACCACTAAACCATGCCCCTAAGTGTCATGTCATACCTACATGTCTTTTAAATACCTCCAGGGATGGTGTTTCCACCACTTCCCTGGGCAGCCTGTTCCAGTGCTTGACAGCCCTTTTGGCGAAGAAATTTTTTCTCAATACCCAATCTAAACTTCCCCATGTGCAACCGTAGGCCATTTCCTCTTGTCCTAACTTGGTACTTGTTACAAGCTTGTTACCCAGACAAAGAGACTGACCCTCACCTCACTACAACCTCCTTTCAGGTAGTTGTAGGGAGCAATAATGTGCCTCCTTTACTCCAGGCTAAACAACCCCAGTTCCCTCAGGGGTTCCTCATCAGACTTGTGCTCTGGACACTTCACCAACTTCATTGCCCTTCTTTGGATACACTCCAGCACCTCAATATCTTTCCTGTAGTGAGGGGCCCAGAACTGAACACGGCATTCGAGGTGCTGCCTCACCAGTGCCAAATATGGCAAGGTGATCACTTCCTTGGTCCTGCTGGATACACTACTTCTGATATAGGCCAGGATGCTGTTGGCCTTTTGGCTGCCTGAGCACAATCTAGCTCATGTTCAGCTGTCACTCAGCACCCCCAGGTCCTTTTCCACCGAGCAGCTTCCCAGTCACTCTTCCCCAAGCCTGTAGACAACTTGGGTTGTAACCCAAGTGCAGGACCCAGCACTTTGCTTTATTGAACCTCATACAACTGCCCTTGACCCATTGATCTAGTCTGTCCAGACCCCTCTGCAGAGCCTTTCTACCCTCAAGCCAGATTAACATTCCCACCCAGTCTGGTGGTGTCCGCAAACTATTGAGCGTGCACTTGATCCCCGCATCCAGATCATTATTAAAGACATTGAACAGGACTGGCTTCAGTGCTGATCCCTGGGCAGCACTACTTATGACCGGCCACAAACGGGATTTAACTCTATCCACTAACACTCTTTGAGCCCAGCCATCCAGGCAGCTTTTTTACTCAGCAAAGAGTACACCCATTCAAGACACGAGCAACCAGTTTCTTCCTGACAATGCTGTGGGAAATGTTATCAAAGGCTTTACTAAAGTCTACGTAGACAACATCCACAGCCTTTCTTTCATCCACAAAGTGGGTCGCCTTGTCATAGAAGGAGATCAGGCTGGTCAAGCAGGACCTGCCTTTCATTAACCCATGCTGACTGAGCCTGATCACCTGGCAATATGAACAAAAACATTTTCTTGCATTCCAAGGACAATTCCTGGCAGAAAATTGTGGTTGTCCAAAGGACAATTCTGCCAAAACCAGGAAGTGTTAACAAATTATTTTCAGGGTCATGAAACTTGACAAAATGAGAGATTAGGATTAGGGATGGATTATTTGAAACAGAGTAAACTGTTGGACAGCATCTGATCTAAAAAATAAAAGCAATGGGCACTGTGCCTAACCTCAGTCTTTGGGAGGGGTTGAACTCTCTGAAGCCCTCAGGACTGCCACAAGACTCTCAAGGGAATTTCAATTGTCAGTGCAATGGATGCTGCTCACTGAAGGCCTCAGAAAGAGCCCACCACAGAGCTCAGACAAGTTACTCGGCATGGTCTGAGGTTTCAGTGCCTGCTGACTTGAATTTTTAACTCAACTTGATTTACATGACGAAAATCTAGGCTTCAACTATCTTAAATATTAAAATGAATAATGCAATTGTTGTAGAGCAATTTCTGTTACTTAGTGTAATATAAAGTCCCATTTCCCTTTGAACAGGCCCTACCCTTAATTTCTGCTGCGCCTTGATTTCCAACTGAATTACATAACCACATAGCAGTGGTTACTGGAGGGAAAGAGAAAAGCTTTGTTACCTAGGCAGCAGATACAGACATCCTCAAGAAACAGGCACAGTAAACAACTCGGACTACACTTGGCATTACAATCCCACAGGGAACACAAACAAACTAAAAAACCCAACAAAACCAAACAAACCACAGACTTCAGTTTGTACCATTTCAAAACTCATTCTAGGGTTCAACTACTACGGGTACTGTTTGGGGATGTTTGAAAACATCACTAGTCTGCTTACCTCATATCAGCTTTTTAAGGTTGTTCTTTCGCTTCCCCAAAAACCTAGAGCCATTTTGAAGAACTAAAGCTCAACTGCTGTAGCAGTTTCACACACGAAGGGTCTTCCAAAGATAACTCTTCCAGCAAAACATCTTGATAATACAATTGTCAAAGTAACTACAGACAGCACAGAAAACTGAAGCGCACAGGTAAAAGAAAAACCACATTCTTCAGCTCATCTCTTGTCTTGATTTCCTTAAGAACACAGCCACATTTCTTGGTTGAAAATAGGTAAATTGTATACAAAATACTCCTCCAGTCCCAAAAAATGGATGCAAGAAATCTGAGGATCAAGTAGGTACCATGATAAATCTCTAGGCTTAAACTTTCCTGTTGCAGACATGCACACCCAAAGGCAACAGTCAAAAGTTATTTAAAACAGCCCTAGGGTGGTTTTCTCCTCCTCCCCCCAACATTAAACAAATTCTTTAAGAAATCAGAGTTCTTCAGTTTTTTTCTGATAGCAACATGGGGTCTGCACTCTCTGCAGTATCCACACTTCAAACCAGGAAACTAAAATTAGGTTCATAATGAGACCTCAGTACCCTGTTTTCTGAGTCTTCCCTGAAGCTTTCTACACTGATAGCAGAAGTGAGAACAAGCAGCTCTCCCTAGGACAGATTTTAAATTAATCAATTCACACCATTAAATGCAGCCTGAGAAACATGCTGCTAGTTCTTTCCCCACCTCAGTCTCATGAATTCAGATGTATTATTCTCTGCAATAGCCTGTAGTTTCAGCTCACCAGGGGCTCTAAATATTGAGCCTGTAATAAAGGCCAGTTATCTGTTCAAGGGAATCTCATAACAACAAAGTCAGGTACTTCAAGGTGACACTTGCATGGGAGTGAGGTAAATTGCCATGTGTATCAAAGCGCTCTTCACCAAAACACACTGCACAGATGTTAAAGCATTCAACATGACACAACCAGCTCCACAACTAGGCATTAACAGTCAAAACCCAGTTGTGGTAAAAGCTGTTTAGTTCTGAACTGAAGGTAGAAGTACTACGACAAGAGTGCTGTGCTATGTTTTCATTCAATCCCAAGTTAAAAAGGAGAAACATTTGTTGCCTTCTTCCCTCCCCACTTAATGAGGAAACACTTCCGCTTTTTATGGAAAATTATGTAAGCCCCTCCATGGCTCTCTGTGAAATAAGAGATTTAAATAAGAAGCACCCATTTGTGATACTACTGCGCCATCTAACAACATGCAGAAATGCGGTTTTGAAGTGCAAATAAAACTAATTTCTCTGAAGTTTTGCATAATTTCATCCATTAGCATCTCAAAAATCCTTCTACCACACTGCCTAATTAAATGAATATTAAACCTTTCCTCATTCCAGTAAGGGAATACAACAAAACAAAGGGACAGCTGTATCCCTGCTGAGCTTCTTTTCTGTAAACTAACTTCAACAACATATGAATAATTCAAGTATTTGATATATTTTCTACAATGATGTCAGCCCTATACTTAAAAAGACATTTATGGTCTCCACGATCACTTCATCTATCAACATACACCTGTCTTTACAAAGAGACGCTCTTCCAAGCACCCTTTTCTCTTGAGGCACTTAATGCCTAAGAGCATCAGCCATTGCTAGAATCATAAAAATGAAGATTGGGATATTCCATTTCCTGATACAAGTCTAGAAAGTCCATGAAGATGAGCATTTTAGCTGGACCACTGCGCTAACATTTAAATAAAATAGCCTGTTTCTTCTACTGTTTTTTCTTTATTGGTCACAGTCACTTTGCTTGGAGGAGTAAGGGAGGAGGGGAGTTGAACAAAAAGAAAAAGGGAAAGGGACAAACCTCTCAGAAAAATAGGGGGAGGATAGGGTGGGCTTATTTTTATTTAAAGAAAGGCCAAATAGCTTTTTGTTCTAAGGACAGATCAAGAACTTCACACTAACTCTTAGCTTTTACTAGTTCACTCATATTTCTTCACACATTAAATTCCTAAAGACTTTCAAAACCAGAATACGTGAGAAATAACTAAAATTGAAAGAGAATCTACCCAAGCTCTATACAGCTGCCATAAACAGCTTCGCTATTTCAAAATGACTTCTAGATAAAATATTCAGAACATGAAACACAGCAACTTCCCTCATACCACACATTCCTCCCCTATTTCTTACTAAGTGATTTATCTCTTCATGTTTGATTACTCTATTTTGTGTTCTAAAAGGAAAAAAGAATATATATAAGAAGATATCATGTGCATAAATAGCATATTCACAGAATAATTTACTCACACAGTGATTCACTTCACCTGACACTAAGTTACACACCACATCTCAGCTAGTCATATTCTCCTATAAAGAGCTTTTCAGAAGCTATGCTCGGTGAGAGGTGTCACACAAGGTTCTATGAAGCTCAAATTCAGCATGGAGAAGATAATTCATCCCACTTATTAAACAGCTAAGGACATAATAAATCACACGCTGGAGATAACCATCTCTCCCACAACAGACTACAGAAGAAATCTAAATACCCAGCCTTTACATACTTAAATCCCATCCTGCTCAGAACAGTGTCACAGTTTTGACAGTGCACTACTACCTACTGAAGGAAAGGTTTTGATCATTTTACCATGGGGGCAGGAGGCAACAAAATCAACCAAATTTGTTGGAATTATGGAAAATATCATTATACCTGGGTGCTCCTTCTTACCCTCCTATCCTACTAGCTCCCTTTCTGTCCATTCTCACCCAGGGTGGTGGGTACATACGTGCATCCATACACCTAAGCCAGTAAATATAATGGCAAATTTCTAGGACAGGCCCTTTTGGAAACAGAATTTCTTAGAAGTCTCCAATTTTAAAAGAATTGACCCTTCTAATTTAAGAAAAATTAAACATAAGAAAATGCAATATTTCTCTGGAAAAACCTGTATTATATATCATACAGTTTCAGGAAGATCCAGCTCTACACAAGAAAAGCAAGAGTAATTGAAAGTTTACCTCATAAGGGGGTTGTGCCTTCAATCTTAACCATTACTGATTCCTAATAGGCAGCTCTGTCTGACTTCAATGATATTACATCCTTGGGAAAAATGAGAATTCTGCTTAAACAAAATGTGTTTTTAAGAAATTAGGGGTTACATATGATTTTCACTTTTCTAAACTAAACCTTGCTAAAACAATGGTAAGAGCTCATGGCTGCTGAATCTGAACTTAAACAGCAAAACTTCCATGGAAAAAGAACTGCTTTGTTCTTTACCCTCTTCCATTTTCACAGACTATTAGGATGATCCTGAAAAATACCCTTCTGGAAAGCATTTGTAAAGGATTGACAGAAACATGTTCAAAGTTGCCCAAGAGAGATAGCAGAGCCATACTTCATATACTGATACTTTCAGATGAGGAAAACAAAACAAGCCTGATAGCTGATGCTTTTTACCAGACGGTCACAATACTTACCCAAGGAAGCCCATGAAGGTGCCTGCCAAATGTCATTGAGTTGCCAGTATAGAGCTCCCATTGTATGTCCTTCTCCCTTGATTATTTCACTTTGACTAAAACGATAGAATTCAGTTTCTGTCTTTACACACTGAGCCTGCATCACCTTGGTCAACAAACACATAAGAAGATACTTTTTTTATGTATTGTAATTTGTATTTCACTTTATTTTCAAAGCATGTGTGTATATATTAACATACAACACAAACTTCACAGCAACAGCATATAACTTGAACATTCAACAGTATACACCTGCAGTGATGTGGGCCTCTGAAGAAAATCTATTCCTAGCAGCTCCTGGCAGCTTTACAAGCAGTATTTTTAGATAAACTCTGGAGCAGCTACTTCCTGCCTTCCATCCAGTGAAGGATACTGGGCAACAGAGTCTTTGAAAGGCAAATGGAAGACAAGGGAAAGATAAAGAATTTATTTTTGTCTTAATTAATGTAAGCAAAACACCCAAGAGTTGCAAAATGATGTAATGCTGCATAAACACCAGTATATATTACCATGATGTCCAAATCCCTATGCTCAGAACACATAACACACATTCCCAGTATATAGTCAAAACTGTGCTAAAGAGCTACCTTTTTTCACTTGCACTCCCACTTCTCTCGTTCCCCACCTCTGTCTTTAAAAAACATTTTTCAGAATTTTTAATTGGCCAAGCTCTCAACAGAAGCCAAACTGCCTGATATCTTCTTCACAAAGTATAGTACTAGGCTGGGGAGGTATTAAAAGAAAGTCTCGAAATAGAGGAAAAGGTCTTTAGGAGAGCTCAAAAAGCTCTCCTAAACTAGAAATGGTTAACATTTCTAGTTAACCACTAGAGCCAAGGTTAATCTTCTTATCCTTTTTGCTATCCTTATTTTGGTATTCTTAAATTTTCTAACCTGTTAATAAGGTCCTCACAGACTTAACCCTGCAGAAATGCTATAGTGTTCTGAGTCAGAACCTCACTGAGCAAGTTTTACCCCCTTTTTCAATTTCACAGCATCATCTAGCTTTGTTCTTGTCATCAGTGCCTAAAGTTCTCCAGCTGTTTTGGCTTTATACAGAACTTGCTGACAGCAGCTCTCATACATTAAAAACTTAGTGAATGTGCAGTTATTCCCATCAAGAGGGTTTCTGAAATTCTTGGAACACAACAAAAAGTAACAGCACTTTAAACTTGCCTAATATCATTAAAAAGCCACTTAACATCATTTAAGCCAGAAAACATGAAGAAACAAGCATGAAGTAACTACGGATGAAGAGCAAAACATAACCTACTGATTTGAAAAAACTCCCTAGCAAAATAGATTCTCTAAAATACCAATGAGTCCATAACAAATAAAAGCTACTAATAATCTCATTCACAGAGAACTGCATTCTCTAGAAATAGTCTCATTTCAAAAGCTCATGTATTCCTTGTGGCAAAAATCAAAGCAGTAAGCCTACAGGGGCCACATGAAGAGGAAAACATACCCACCCTGGAACAGGAAGTAAAAGTGTGGAGCTAGGAATAATTGCATACCAAAAAAGGCAGCACATCCCTGCATCCCCAAGCCAGCTTCATGAGTGGGCCATGACAGGGGAACAGAGACCAAGGTAGCACACACAGCCAGGCTATCTCTCAATTGGGCCAGTTCCTCGGAAATTTCCCAAGAAGCATTCCAATAAACTAGAGACAAGCTAGTTCCAAATGAAACTGGATTCTTCAATGCTTCAGTGCAGAAACTTTCTGCATGACTGAACATTACCGAAAATAATAGGCCCAGATTAAGCTGATAGTATCTATTGGAACAAGCATTGACAAGTATTATACTAAAGACATCAGTGTTACCTGAGTGAGGTAAATCATATCTTTGAACTTCTTTATGGGATCTGTGCTCTGGGGAAGCTTGAAATGATACCCAATCTGGTGAAGCATCTGATCATTGCCATTTTCATGGTGTTGTCGATGGAGAGAAAAATTGCTAGTGTAGGACCAGTCCTCAGTGGAGGAAACCTTTTAAAACCCACAAAAGTAAGAGATCAGAATGAAAAGGCAAAATGTGTATTTAATGGCAGACAGGGTATTTGGGAAAGGATATCCATATTACAGTCCATTGACATAGTCAAAAACCTTTAAAAATAGTAGTATATTTCTATAGCGCTTTGTGCAGTCATGCAAGGATTTTGAATGAGTAACACCCTTTTCTTATACTTCTTGTAGAAATAAATGAAAGCAGACACTGCTGTTGAACCCAGAAGAGTGATATTTTGGTTCAACATATGCCATTAGAAAGAATGGCATATGCTTCCTAAAGTTCAGTTTGGCCAAGGTACCTCAGAGGTTTGCTTGCATTCATTGTAAATCAGGAACACCCTGAATTAAGATAGAAGAAAAGAACTCTAGACAAACATATTTTGGCAAAAAAAGTTACAGAAGTTAGTAGGGCTATACATTCTAATGATGTGCAGATTTTCAAAACCTGCCTCTGAAATACATGATCATGAAACAGGTTTTTTCAACTAATGACAACACTGTAGTGTAGCTCATACAGTTATTGACAGCTTGCATTGTAATTACAATCTCTATAAAATACTTTTATTTAGATTGGTTCCTTTTTAGGCTGGACTGAATTTTTTTTTTATTGCTACTAATATCGAAGAATTTACTGATGATGTCTTGGATAATATACTCTGCCCTGCAAATTGAAAGGTACATTTTGAACTCCTTTTAATTGCATGTATCAGTATCAACATGATACTCACCTCTCTCTGAACAAATGGACAAACAGCATATGTGTCTGTTCCAAATGGATAAAAAAGATAGAATATACAATATCTAAATGTAACAGGAGACAAAACTAAACCCGCTTATATGCCATACATAAAAGTTCCAAATTATTTAAGCAAAAGAAACTGGGAAAAGTTACAAAAATAAATAAATTTTAAAATTCAGCACAATTAAGCATTTTTCATGTTTCTTTCTGTTCCTTCTGCTTTCTGTATTATCTCAGCTACAGTTCAGATGCTGTAGTTTGTTGGGAAAAGGCTCACTGCCCTCACTAAATCAGAGCAGAGGGAACAGTAAGGTGTGGAAGCCCAGCCTTACCTTTTTGATTGTACTGAAGGAAGGCCATGATTGAAATCCATATTCTGAAGCAAAACGAGTTTTAGGATATGCTGCCCAGTTCCAGCAGTCAATGCTGTAGTCATAAAAGTGAGTGTCACCATAATGGGTATCATATGGATTCTGAGAGACCCAACCTTCTTTAACTGACTCTAAGCCATTGGTGGGACTGGATGCAACAAACGGACGACTTTTATCTTCCTGGGATTTAAAAACAAAAAAAATGACAACCCCACCGCAAAGTGATTGGCTTTTATCATCACAACATGCAGACCATGTTTTGAAAAGGTGGGGCAGCAAGGAGAACATGCCTCTTCCAAATTTGAGTCACCACCTAGGAAACATTCCCCTTTGTGTCCTGACATTCATCATCTGTACTTACTTAATTAGCTTCTTATTTATGTTTTTGGAGGACAGCTGGGCATGATATTGCTTGCTCTGCTGTTTGAAGGGATTCTCACTGAACATCAAGAGATTTTCTATCCTTACATTCTCCTAAATTCTTAATGAAAGCTATTTAAAGTATGCCTCATGAAAAATAAACTCAAGGAACATTAATATTTGAGTACTGTTACTTTTTTTTTCATGGAAAATCATTACTTTTTCAGTGTTTTTGTAGGAACAAAGGCCATGATTTTCCCTTCTTATAAAGTAGTCACCTAAATTTAGTCCTAACAAAGCCAAGGTATTCTGCTACTAATGCTTGCACGGTAGCATTGCACGTAATTGTCACTTTGGCTGGCTCTGCATGTTAAGACAGATGAGACTATAAAAAGGGTAACATTTCAAACTGTTCAGAGCTGCCTTTATTTATTGCCCCAGTAGGTTTAGTATACTAAATCTTATAGCAGTACCCTACAAAGTACTGAAGGAATCCTTTTGCAGGTATAATTAATTTACTACCAGACTTGTAGTAAGATAGAGGCCCAAGTTAGTTACCAATCACAAGTTACAACAATTGGCTCCAATACAGCAAAGCACTTAAACATCTGCTTCATTTTAAGGAATATTCCAGCTCCCCCCTCTTTTTTTTTTTTTTTTTTTTGACATGAGTAATTAATAATTAACTGGAACAATTTACCACAGGATATCCTGGATTCCCTGAAGTCTTTAGCTCAAACTTGGAAGTTCTTTTTAAGTTATACAGTCCAGTACTGCGAGTAGTAGTTACAGGTTTCCTCAGCTGGCTTGTATTACCAGGACCTGAAATTATTTGACTGTATGGTTCCTTCTGGCACTCAAAGTAGTTATACTACGGGTTTGAAATAAAAGAGGGTCTGTCTTGGACAGTGATGCTGCACAAGTGATCTGTAACTAGAACACAGTATCAAGCCAGAACACTGATGCACATGCACTGGCCATCCAACTCAGGTAGCTAATAACTGAAACACCACTGCATACCTTTACTAACAACTCAGTTTCAAAAAAACTAACTGAAATACAGAAATCTGTATTTCACGGAAATACAGGAATATAAGACACCATTACCACTTATGATGCATAAATGCCCTTAAGAGTGCGATCCTTTTCAGCATGTCCTTTCAAATCTGGTCTCATTTTACTGTTTCCTCATATCTCGGCTTTTTCAGTAAAAAGGTATTCTATATTTTCAGAGTACAACTATTCTGACAATACCAGCCGCCTCCAATAACTAGCTGTCACCTACATACTGACTGCTTGTCTTTGCCAAGGAGAAACTTCAGGTCACAAGCCTCGTAATATGAATTGTACCTCATCCTGAAAAGTTTAGAGATTAGACTAAAATTATCACACCCTGAAGTCAATAAGATCATTCTATACACGGGATAACTGAGTAGGAAAGGGCCAGTAGCATTTTTAGGTTAACAGAAAATTACACATCAATTTGGGACTTCTAAATCAATTCCACTCTCCATACACACATAAACGGAAAAATCAAGATAAAGAAAATCTGATCATCTAGATTAATTAATGGGCAAGCTGATTTTTGTCCACTGAAAGTGAAGGCATTTATGGAGGTATTAAAAATAGGAAAGAAAAAAAGAAGCAGAATCCATTTGCAAGACCACTTTCAGATCTTCCTTTGCCTATCACGAAGTGTTACAGATGTAATTCTTTCATTTCCCAAAAGAATTAAAAAAAGAAATCCCAAGTTGCTCAAACTGCACATATTAAAACCTTCTATCAAGCCACATCCCCCTACATTTTCTTGAGATCACTTACAGCAAGAACTATTTCTCGGATGTTCTTCACATAAAGCATAACGTAGTCTTTGATATAGACTTCTCTGTCAGCATACGGTATGGAGAACCAATTGCTTGCAATTGCTGCTTCATTTTCATTGTTACCACTCCAAAGAATAATTGATGGATGGGATTTTAAACGCCTTACCTGAAATACAACTTACAGTGTCAGAAGTCCAGCAAAATTACTTCTCTTAAAAATAATAAAATATCACTTTATTACTACTTGAATTACAAGTCCATATGCATATTATGTATGCTTAGGCTACAATTCCTGGTTTATCTACACTGTGCACTATTCCCTCAGCTCTCCACAAGCCTCAAACTTTTGTAATGCACACTTACAAAAGGGCAAACTTTAAATATACTGACATATATCCACCACATGCACATGTGTACCTCCATCCTCACCTACTGAAGCACATGGAAGGGTAAATTCTGTGCTAAAGCAAGTTGCAATCATTAGAGCTTACTCTCAGTGAAAGCTCTTAAATAGCCTTGAAAGAGGGCAGCTTGGACATGCAGAAAGCCTGTACCTCTGCTTGACCGACAATTCCTGCAACCAAGCTAAAGAGGATTTAGCAAGGTTACAGTGTCTGCTACACAAAGGTACACTAATAAACACTTTCCAATAAGCATTTTTTTGGAAAGCTAACTTACACAGTCAACCAAAAATGGATAATTGGAAATAGAATTTCAACACATGGACACAATACCTGATGAGTAACTTCTGCTCCTATAGATTCTAAATAATTCTGGTCAGTTGGATATAGCGCACATGCAAACATAAAATCCTGCCAAATCTACAGGGAAAAGGAAAAAAAAAAAGTTAACTTTTTACATACTTTAAAAATATAAGGTTAATTGCATACACAATCCTTTGTTCAAACAGAAGTTATCTCAAAAAAAGAATTAAACTGAAATGTTCTATTTGTTATTCTTGGAAAGTACCACCAAAATGATCACATCCTCCAAGGCCTTCAGTATGTGCATACTGCACTATAGCTTTCCTCAGTGTCAGAGTTACAAAGTATTTACCCTTAGGAATCAGGTCCTGGCCGCTTTCACTGATGAGTGGAATATCGCTCAGTAGATGGAGTTTCGCAAGAGTCAATGAAATAATTAGAACCCATGCACTGCTCAAATGTGAACATAGGGCAATTTCCAGCTGAACAGAACAGTTCTGTATTTACTACTTCGGAGGTGTAACACCGAATCCACACTACTTACTAAAAATAGACAGTAATTCTGACGTGGTATTGAGCACACTTAGCAGATGTCCAAGTATAGTTGTTAACAAAACACTTCCATACCAAATGCACAAACTGACCTTAAAAAGAGCCAATACTACCCAGTAAGAGGGACAGAAACAAACTACATCCTCTAACAACACAGTGATTTTTCTCTTCAAAGAAAGATGAAGTAGATACCATTAGAGAAGAGCCAGCCTTTCAATTCAACAAGGAATTCCATCTGTACCTTGAAGGAAAAGAATTACAAAAAAGGAAAAAGGAAGAAGCCCAGTGAGATGGGTAGGATTTCTTGTTAACCTGTTCTATTTTTTAAACTGCTGTAACTTTGAGACTTCTGCTGGTCTAAGGTAATGAAATGGTAATGATGTCTTGAAGGAGCACATTAACACAAAGGAGACTAAATTTTTCTAAACACTGTACTACATAAACAATAGAAACAGACTGTCCTCGACTCTTTTCAGTGCATGTTCCCTAGGAAAACTGAAGATAGGGAACAGGAAAGTAGGAGGCAATGGATCCATTAGTAATTGTTCCACTCCTAGCACTGTACAAAATAGGCAAAGCTGCTGCTGAAGAATCACTTAGAATGTTTCAGTGACTGTGTTGAGTCAAAACTCTCTATTGAAAGAAACTTTCTCTCACTGTTTCCCCTTAGTGATCTATCACTCTTTTTCCTTAAGCACAGTTTGACTCCCTGCACTTTTCAGCCTTTGCAAGACCATCAGAAGAAATAAAACCAAAAGCCTCCAGCATCACTCCCTCCAGAATAAGGGTCTGATTTTCTGCATCTACCTACTATTTTGGCTGCTAAGTAAGATCTAAATCTTGTATTGAACACTGTATAGGCACAGATCTAAGTGGCCTACTTAGGTGCCTAGTGTCAAAAATCAAAGCACTAAGTGCTCAGAAGCTCTGAAAATCAGGGCACTCGTTCAGATGACTAAAATAGATGTAACATTTTATTTTTTTCAGGCACACACAGCAGAAGACAGCAAGGTATCGGTTCTGCCTCCCTGCTTTTTATGTTGTAGAGTAAAGCCAAACACACTTCTTTGGATTTTAATATGAGATTCAAGTTGGCCTTCACTCATTCAGTGACTATTTTATCAAAATTATTAATACGTGCCTCCAAGCTCATGTAATCAAAGGGACTCATCTAGGGTTATCAGTGTTTGCAGCAGGTGTTTCCCTTAGAGCTACATTTACACTTAATTATAGCTTGTTCAAAATGGCCCTTTGGATAAGGCCTTCCACGCTTGGCTTCAGACCAAGTGAAATATTTTTCTGTTGACAGTTAGAACCAAGAAAACCCAAACCTTTTCAGCTATTGCTATAGAGGAGAAAATACTTTAAAAAGAAATAAAATCCATTCCCACAGCAGAGAAAAGCATGACTACTTTCTCTGGTATTTTAATAACTCCA
Source organism: Psittacus erithacus (assembly GCA_009867235.2). Taxonomy (NCBI): domain Eukaryota; kingdom Metazoa; phylum Chordata; class Aves; order Psittaciformes; family Psittacidae; genus Psittacus; species Psittacus erithacus. The sequence continues at coordinate 44,539 of WYDI02014775.1, forward strand.
AGGTGGCTGAAAGCACAAAACTCAAACACAGCAGACTTTAAATCTTCATTGAGGTCAGATTGCAATGCCTTTGCTCTCAATCTGGGGCATAGCCTCAAACACTCAGGTTCTTCAGCAGGGCTATTCTCACATGAATAAGCTCTAAACACAGCTACAGGGCCCCACGCTCTGGTTGCTGTGAGAAAAATATCATTTGATCTCATGAACAGCTCCCCTCCCATGCACTACATGTTTCACAACTACTTGACCAAGTGTTGCAAGTCCCTGTTGATGCCTACAGCCCACAAAAGTTCTTCTATTATGTTCATCATTACAGTGTAAACAACAACTTCCTGCACTGAATGGCATCAGTAATACCAGTCCCTCAGCCATTCATTTCTTCTCTCATTCTTTCCCAAGACAGTAGGAACTGTAGAACTGGGAGAGAGGTATGGTACATAAAGATGAGAGTTCTGGTCTGAAAAAAAAGCTAGAAGACAGAAAGCCACAGTCCCGTTGGGAAAATATAAGAGACAGAGGGGGTGAAGACAGAGTGGAGAAAAAGAAGTGGAGATGAAAGGGAGATTCTGGGAACTATGGATGAGTGAGCAACAGATTTGTGGCTTTAGTTACAAGAGGAAATACAAGCTGGGGTTCTAATATAAAGTCTCCAGAATATCATTTCCTATTTCAACAGATAGCCTCAGTAAATAAGGAACCATTCAAATTAAAACCAAATTTTTAAAAAGTCAGGTTGAATCTGACTTCTCTGGTTGGTATCTACCATGACTTTTGGAAACATGTCTAGGACTTTCGTATTAGTTCTTTTATTTTGCTTATTCGCAGTGGAGTTTTATTTTACAAGTTCTTGTCAGTTTTTACATAAGTGTTCTGTGCTTATTGTTTTTACCATTATTCCTATTTCATCACAAATATCGTAAAATTCATCTTGTTCATATACACCTCCTCCCCATACTCGAAGTGCATTCATGTTAGCATCTGCTGCAGACTTTAATAGTAGCCGTAATCTGTCAAACACAAAAAAACCAAGATTTCTACAAGTTTGTGAAACAGTATCACTTAGGAGTTTCTAAGATTATACACACACACACAAACACAACAATCCCCCCTCCCAAAGCAACAAGAAAACCCAACCCTAAACATTCATCATTAGCAGGCAATCTAAAACTTACATCTTTGATAGGAACCAGACTATTATGATCCCTTCTAAGCCTGCCTATCTGGACAGAGCTCTCAAAAAGTAATGCTTTGTGCAGAAAAAGTTAACTTGGTCCTGTTAACACTTACGAAATAGATGGAGTGACACATGCAAGTAAGTGCTTTTACAGAAGCACTGGCAGGACCAGATCTGGAAATACTATATTCCATTAATCAGGTGGTTCTTTTCTCCTTAGATATTCCTTGCTTTAAATATCAATCACTTTAATTCAAATTCTCTTTTAAACACATTCAGAAATCTATATTCTCTTCCCAAGTTCTACAATGCAATGCATAGTGAAAAGAGGGAAGTGAGAGGGGGAGGAGGAGGACTGAGACACTGAGTCTCATTTTAAGGGATTCAGGCTCCATTAAATTTCTTTTAATCATGCTGGTAGCCTCTGAATTGCATGTGAAAGCATACTGGAGTATGCCCTGTTGTCCTGGCTCCCCAACTACCTGCAGCAAAACCTAGTCAAAGTACAGCATGGCCCACATCCCACCTGCATCTCTAGGGTGCTGTATCATTGAAATCCATGAAGCCTGGAACAAAGGCGGGAAAAAGTGAGTTATGCAGTTATGTCTCCCTGCATGAGATGGCTTAGGACATGGCTGAAGTGCACTTCTCTGAGTACCAAGGAACATGTTGTAGACAAGGGCATCAGACAGCCTGAGGATCATCCCTAAAAATACCTGAAAAGCCAGTAACCTGTGGACAGCAAAAAACCACCTTCCCATCAGTTATTGCACTTACATGCCTTGAACGTCACTCGAATCTATTAATGTTAACTAAACCCCAATTCTGAGGCCTCCAATCCACAACAATTAAGTGTTCTACCTTGAAAGGAGTTCCACCTGCTAATGCCACACTTTGATAGAGGGCAGAAGGAGAATCAGGAGAAAGAAAACACGATGCTTTCTCCTTAGAGAATGTAAAATATGACTTACGTGTCATAGGTCACTCTGTCCTGGAAAGAATCTGCTGGAATCCAGTTGGAGCCCTTAATGAAAATGGGTCGGTCATTGATTCTGAAGTAGAAACTCAGACCTGGTGAGCCACGAATAGGCTCCTGAACAAGTTCTACTGTTCGAAAATAGGCCTGTGAAGACATGAAACTTAGATTTAAAGCAGACAAAAATAAATTAAAACAAAATAAAGAAAACCATTACAAGAGGGATTCAACTGAACACTAACAGCTTAGAATTTGTCAAGGAGTCAAAAGATATGGTCACATTTCTAAATTCCAGCTTAATGAAAACACACTGTAACAGGGCTAAAAAGCATGCTTCTGATAAACCTCTTCACTTTTTAAAGTTACTAGCATATTGAGAGAGAAAGTATGTACAAACGACTGTGCATGTGCATGCACACATATATGTAAGAGACAGGTGCGTGCTTGCCTGCTCCAGAACTTAGTCAAAAGTCTAGCTGAGGACCAGTGAGAGAAATACAGTGGTTGCATCAGATCAGACACATCATTTGATCTGCAACTGTCTCCTCAAAGAAGGAGACTGCAGCAGCTCAACTGTAAGTCTTGTCCATGAATGCGTAGCTTCAGGTTCATCCAGTAAAAACAAAATCTTTTGCTACCATGAAATGGCACCTTTTTAAGGGGCATAGCAATTAAAGAGAAAAAGATCTGTGCGCAAACACAAATGCTGGTTTGGAAGTGAAGGGCCCTCTGGCCATCACAGCTGTGTTTGCACAGCATGATCAGCGGTAAGGTTTCAGCTAAATACCAACTAACCCTGTGTAAGGTATTAAAGGTCATTCCAGATAAAGCGTTATCTCAAACAGAAGCCAAACTTCTACAGCTGCTCTTTCAGCCTAATATCAGTATTGTGTACTGCAGACGCTGAAATAAGAAAACATTCCTCCTTCCTGCTGCAGGTGGAAGAAAGATTCTCAAGAAATCATTCTGGACATGTTTGAGGACTGTCAGTCAAAGCAACACCACTGTTCTGAGGGGTATCCTGATTGCACTGGCATAAACACAGTCAGTTCTACAGGCATGAGAGAGGAGTTAGTTGAGTGCAGTGATACTTTGCACTGACCCCATATCTGTAGTGGTGTCTTCCTCCCCTGCCATGGAGCAGATGCGGAACAGCTGCCATGTTAGGCTCCTGCACAGCTGCAAAGTGTTACAGAAAACTTCTCTTTCAGGGAGAATCTAGACTTCATTTTCTCCTGCATTTTTGCTCCAGCTCAACTTATCTATGCCAGGAAGAAAAAACTTTTTCTTTCTGGTACCTGTTGCTCAGCATCATAGGGAGATAATTAGGAAAATAAATAAAGTGAAGGAACACTAATAGCAAATTTCAGCCACTTCACACCAAGCAACAAATTTGGGTCAGGAGGGCAGGAACCTCTTTGTTTCTAGACTACCCTTAAGATAGCAACCACTCCTTCCTCAGATGACTGTATTTGCTATACCTTTTCAAAAGGTCAGCTTGTACAGTGCAGCCTGTTCTTTCTGCCATGAGCTACAGGTGAGACATCTGTCAGTAAATGAGGCTAAAATTAACCTAGTTAAGTGCAAGTGATATACCTGTCCTTTAGATAAAATGCAATTCTTTATTTCACGCACTAGACAAAGCTGAAGTTCAAATGAGAAATTATTAATCCCACTGTGGGATTGTGTTTTCACACTCCTGGTTTATGAAAAATCATACAGAAAATTATTTCTAGAGGCAGAGAAGACAAGAAAATGACTGGGTTTTCTGCTTCCTCTTTGGTGCTTCTTAGTCAGCTGGACAATTATTAACTATTACTAACACCTGGACAGAAACAATGCACATGACAAACCAGATGTATGAGTGGAGGCTGCAGATCACTGACCTCAAACTAAACTCCTCTGCATCATGGCAATGACAAATAGAAACTGAATGAATAAATAGATGAGACTTGCCCCACGTCCTGCAGTGTTTTACAATGTTGCCCCAGGGTAACAGTGGATTAGTCACAAGCTGGCCTCATTATCCATACTAATAAGAAAGTCCCAGCTACAGAGAAACTACAAAGTCTCCAGCATAGCTCTTTTTTGTGGAACAGAATGGAATGTGCTATACAGTTGGGGCTCCCAAAACATTTGGGAGGTCCTCTCAAGGGATGTCATCAGGCAGGTTTGGACTGTCTCAGAGTGCATTTGTAATGAAGTAATATTTGCACTAAAATTTGTAATTTGTGATACTACTAGCAGAAGTAATGTGATGTTGTTTTATTCAAGCTACAGTGGAACTCATGCAACTGGCCAAATCCAAGGCAGTCTGAGACTCAATCACCAAGCTGGAACCACCCTGGTCCTGGGTGAGCAGGAAAATCTCCTCAGCCTCATTTCACATTCCCAGGCCTTCAGGGTTCAGTGCCTTTGCATTCCCACCTCATTACTACAGGGACCCATCCAGTAACAGATCACCTCTTCCTGTTCCTACAGCAGCTTCTTTCTGCCTTGTGAGGTGAAAGAAGGGCAAGGGGAGACAACTAGCATCCAGCATGCTTGGTTACATGCCTTTCTGGCTACTGAGACCTTGGCCAACTTGAAATCTGTCAGACAGACCTTGCTGGCTGAGGACTGAACATTTCTCCGAATCTTGGAGCACACAGAAGAGCCTCTCTACCCACCACAGACCAATCAGCCAGTTCTGTGCACTATTAAGAAACAGATACCTCTTATTAAGTTACACACAAAGGCTTTATACCTAATTAAATGACCTGTGGATCACACCTGACATTCCTGGATTTAGCAGCAGGAAAAGTAATAGGGATGAAGATGCCTAGACCAGAAATAAGAACACAGAACAACCCAGTGACCTAACAACTCAGAACGCAGCATGAAAGTAGTGTGAAAACTACAAAGTCAAAAGGAAAGACTTCTCGAACTCATGCTAAAAGGCTTGAGGGGAAAAGAAGGCATAGAGGGAAAGAGGAAAGACAGCTAGAGGTTAAGACCTTCCAAGACCTAAAATAGCCTCATGAAATAAAAAAACCCTCTGATTTCAGCATTGAAGAAATAAACACAGAAAGATGGGGAAAGATAACTGAAAGCAAACAAATGCCTCATAAGGCAATGAGAAAGGTAATAAATTCCTGGATGTAGACATGGCCAGAAGAAAAGCAACTTATCAATAGCGAACAGGGCTGGATCATAGAATCATAGAATAGTTAGGGTTGGAAAGGACCTTAAGATCATCTAGTTCCAACCCTTCTACAATGGGTAGGGACACCCCCCACTAAACCATGTCACCCAAGGCTCTGTCCTACCTGGCCTTGAACACTGCCAGGGATGGAGCATTCACAACTTCCCTGGGCAACCCATTTCAGTGCCTCACCACCCTT
>WYDI02014780.1:0-12063 GCA_009867235.2 Psittacus erithacus
TACTCTGCTCTTGTGAGACCTCACTTGGAGTATCGTGTGCAGTTCTGGTGTCCTCAACATAAAAAGGACATGGAACTCTTGGAACAATTCCAGAGGAAGGCCACGAGCATGATCAAGGGCTGGAGTACCTCCCATATGAAGACAGGCTGAGAAAGCTGTGGCTGTTCATCCTGGAGAAGAGAAGGCTGCATGGAGACCTCATAGCAGCCTTCCAGTATCTGAAATGAGCCTATAAGGATGCTGGGGAGGGACTCTTCATTAGGGACTGTAGTGATAGGACAAGGAGTAATGAGTTAAAACTCAAACAGGGGAAGTTTAGGTTGGATATAAGGAAGAAGTTCTTTGCTGTAAGGGTGGTGAGGCACTGGAATGGGTTGCTCAAGGAAGTTGTGAATGCTCCATCCCTGGCAGTGTTCAAGGCTAGGTTGGACAGAGGCTTGTGTGACATGGTTTAATGTGAGGTGTCCCTGCCCATGGCAGGGGGGCTGGAACTAGATGATTTTAAGGTCCTTTCCAACTCTAACTACTCTATGATTCTATGATTCTAATCTAGGCCTCAGTGTATTTGGGGCAGAATGCAATGGCCCTGAGAATCACCAGCTCTATGCACCCAGTATATACTAGGTTGTCCTCGTAAGAATAATAGGGACCTTATCACAGCGTTACAGGGAGAGAATCCAACCCAGATCATGAGCCCTACCTCAGTTTAAAAGTAGAACTGCTCAGATAACCCACTAAATATCAATTGGAATCAGAAACAGGAAATTAATAACATATTTAGCATAAGGTATCAGGTCTCACCTAATCATATTTTTAGTTCTAAGAAATTCAAATGTGAAATCTCATCTCTGTCCAAAGACTGATATAGCTGTTTTGGTCCAGTGAGACATTCTCATTATATGAAGGTATTAACATCTGTTACCTTGTGTAAATTAGGTTTGGACAGAGCTGATCACTTCCGTGAAAGTGAGATGTCCAGATTCCCAATAGGACCTAGCATTTGTATCACAACTTAACACTAAAGTCACTATTCTCAACCTAGGATGAAGTGGAAATTATAGTTACTGAAATTCCCTGAATGTCTAGCTGGTTTCATAGCAAAACATTTTACAAATAGTTACAGGAGCTCTCCATGTGGGAATTTCAGACAGTCTAGAAAATTCTCTTCAGGCAGCCCTTGAAGTGTATAGGACAGATTGTAAGTACTATTTCCAAGACTCATTGTATTGATTACCAGCGATGGGAGGACCACGGGACAGCTGTATATACGAATTTGGCAGAACAGTAGTTTAGGGAGACTTGTCAAACTCAGATGAAGACACCAGGCACCCTTGTTGCCATCCAGACATCAATCAACTATTCAGCTCAGGATATTCTCCATGTGAGTGTTACTGTTTGCAAAAGATCCCAGTAAATTAGGAGGTTTAATAAAGATTGTATATATTTACAACACTAGGGAAAAGATGTATCATGATATGAAGTTATACTAAGATCTGAGGGCTTTGTCTCAGGCCTTTTCAGTTTATGTGTTATCGCAGATATGATCCTGCATGTGGCTCCTCTTGAAGCCAAATAATGCAATAGAAGACATATTTTTGTGCAATACATGTCACTAATATATATACATATTAATATGCATCAGTGGAAGAACATTCATGAGTGAATTTTCTTAATCAGTTGCTCAGTGTATGCTAAATAATATTACTGATGCACTATAACAAGATTTAATGTTAGACCGATTCATCAATTGGATTTCTGTTAATGAACCAGGTTTATAGGCAAATATTTAATACAGCTTTTTTCTTTACATTATTCCTGAATAACTGAAAGTTTTAGAACTAAGTCCAGATCTCATAACTTCCATAAAGTATTTGCCAAATTCTACTAGAAGGAAATGTAGTTAAGTTTTTGTTTGTACTCAGGTAGTATGTAGTCCTCTGTGCAGGAAAGACATGGATCTCTTGTAGAAGGTCCAGAGGAGAGCCACAAAAATAATCAGAGGGATAGAACACCTCTCCTATGAAGACAGGCTGAGAGAGTTGGGGCTGTTTAGCCTGGAGAAGAGAAGGCTCTGTGAAGACCTTATTGTGGTGTCTCAATACTTAAAGAAGGCTTATAAGAAAGATAAAGACAATCTTCTTAGTAAGGCCTGTTACAATAAGACAAGGGGGAATGATTTTAAATTAAAAGAGAGTAAATTCAGACTAGATTTATGGAAGAAATTTTTTACAGTGAGGGTGGTGTAACACTGGAACTCTTTGCCCTGCGAACTGGTAGATGCCCTATCCCTGGAAACTGTGAAGATCAGTCTGGACAGGGCTCTAAGCAGCCAGATCTACTGGAAGATGTCAATGTTTATTGCAGAGGGGTTGAAGTGGATGACCTTTAAAGGACCCCTCCAACCCAAAGTGTTCTATGATTCTATGCTGAACTCTGTACCTGTGAATAGCATTTGCCATTCATGCTTGTCTGCATGTAGTTCATCTATTCTTAAATTTTTGAGTTAGGTGAGGTTCAAGACTTGGCCATGTTACAAAATTCTGTATTAAGAAGTAATTAGGTGCAGTAATTAGCTGATGTTCCTTCCAACAAATAATCTTTTCAGTGGTTTGCCACCAGCTTGTATAGTGTAGTGAAGAAAAAGTGCCTATGACTGCACCTCTGACTTTCATAGAATTAGTCACAGAATGGCTGGGGCTGGAAAGGACCACCTGGTCCAAGTCCCCTGCTCAAGCAGAGCCACTTAGAGATCTATGTCTACCACCGTGTCCAGATGGCTTTTGAATATCTCCAAAGAAGGAGACTCCACAGCCTCTCTGAGCAATTCATGGAAGTGCTCAATCACCCACACAGTGAAAAAGTATTTCCTGATAGTTAGTGCCCGGTCACTGGGCACCAGTGTAAAAAGCCTAGCTATGTCTTGTTCACATCTTCCCTTCAGGTATTTATATACATGGATGAGATTCCCCTGGAGCCTTCTCTTCTCCAGGCTAAATAGCCCCAGCTCTCCCAGTCTTACGTCACAGGAGAGATATTCCAGTCCCCTTATCAAGAGTGGTATTTTGCAGGACTTTCTCCAGTAGTTCCATACTCCTCTTGTACTGGGTAGCCCAAGAAGAGGTCATAATACTTCAGGTGTGACCTGGGTTCTGCCTAGAGAGCTGCCAGATCTTCTGGGGACAAGCTTCTTCAGGAAACTCCTGGGAAGGAACCTCCTAGGAAGGAACCTCCTAGGAAGGAACCTCCTAAAGGGCAGGCAAGAGAGGTGGCAATTTCTAGGTTGTGCCTAAGGAGCTCTTCCTTCAGGGTAAAAGCATGTTTTAACTACTTAACTAATTTTGGAAAGAGGAAATGATGTATCAGTGCATTTATATATGGACACATGTTCTAAACTGTGTTACAGATACTTCTCTTAAGGATACTCTTAACTCTGCTGATACTCTGCTGTTGCTGGTCTTTTTGTTTCTCAAGATTTGCACCATTTCTCTGTTCTTTTGCCTGTTTTTAGGTGGCATCTTACATCTTCATGTGAATGAATTCAGAACTCCTAAAAGCAATGAAACAATTACACTAGATTATATAGAGCTGGTGAAGCTGCACAGGTCTGGTGGAACAAAAGATCCCATTTAGAGCATGTGATAATGTGGTCTTATTTCAATTATTTTCTTTAAGGAAAAGACCCTTCAGACTTCAAGCATGTACTGAGGACTCTTAACTTACTGTGCTGTAATGTTAAAAACCAGTACATTAACAAAATTACTGACTTAGTTTTGTCATGCAGAAGGCTGAGCATTGGAATTAGAGAACAAGTTTCTTTGAGATTGTCCTTGCACTCATGTGTGACATGAAGCTTTTTAATGTTCAGTAGTGTTTTCTGTCAAGTATTATAGTCTGGACAAGCCAAAAAATCCTAGGCTTTTTGTTGGGGTTTTTTTTATGGATGCCTTGAGTCTTTCCAGTATTGCAGAAGAGCTGATGATGTCACCATGCCTAGGAAAAAAGCAATAATTTCTTGGGGGATTGCTGCTGCACAATTCTATGCAGATGTCTCTTAGTTTCTTTTTCATTAATTATAAGCATTTACTACATATCAATAGGTGAACACAGTCTAGTTTTGTGAAGGTTGTTAAGCAGGGAAGTGGATAATTCAGAAAGACACTGTCTTTCCTCTGACACTGTCTTCTCTACAATGCAGTTACCAAAGCTGATATGAATACTTTTATACTCTAGGCATACAGCTTTAACTTTAAACATGAAATAATTTAGCTGCTTTCATTATTTTTATCTAAAAGGTCTTCTGTGTAGTTTATTTCTATGCAAGTAGGATCACTTTGCATGTAAGCTTTTGCATTTAGATAAAATATGCTTTTAAGTAAGGATATGAATATATTTGCTGAACATTAGGGAACAACAAACTTCTCATATTACCTCTCATTATTTTATATAAATAATTTCTACAAAAGTTTGCTAGGTAGTGATGTTGTTTTCTGAGCAAGGTCTCCCTGCATCTCCTGATCACTGTTAAGAGCCTTTCACAAATAACTTTCTCTCAAGGCTTGATAGCTGTGTTGAAAGTCTTTTCATGTGGTCTGTAAAATATATGGCTTTTTTCCCCCTATATTTGTTTTATGCCTACAGAAAATGCACAGATATGTATCAATTTGCCTAAAACTAGCTATCCAACATAAAGCTGTGTTTATACTTTTGCTGTTTTGTTTTTTTTTCTGTTACTTGCAACGGCCTTGACCTTTCCTTCAGATGATGGAGGATGCCTGTTTGTCTCGGATGTTATGTATAAAGGGAGCTAGGAGAATACAAAGCACACATACACAGTTCTTTCCTATCTCATAAGAACTGTAGAAAGCCTTCTCCTGAAACTTTTTTGTTGCAACTTAGAGCTCCCAGTTGCAAATTTTGAGCTAGAAAAATTTGAGCTAGTTGCAAAGATTCAATGCCTTGGACAGTTCAGATACTTTTATTTGAAATGTCCCTTGCATTGAGCACTCTTGCCTGAAAGTTTGGCTGTAAGCCTTAATGTCAATGAATAAAGACAAAGAAATCTGTCAGGTTTAATTATCTGTGCAATATAACATCACTGAGGGAAATATTCTCCTCTGGTTCCTAATCCTCCTTATCTCAATACATGTTAAAGCAGAAAGACTGAGTTTCTTTCATAAATTTCCTAAAGCTAATTATCATGGGAAGCCTGTCACCCACGATTAAATAGCAATGTAGGTCTGCTTTAGGAATAATTACTTTGAAAATGCACACTGGTAACAAGGTTGCCTTATGCCTCACATTTCTCAAACTGACGGTAGGCACAGGGCCTACTTTCAGATGCTTCATTGTTGTTGTGCCTGCCGCTTCTGACAAAATTACGCCAGCTTTTATTTTATTTTTTTTTTTTAGTACAGCAGTAATACGAATCATGTCAGTAGTAAGGAGTTAATTGTTGCTGTCAGTAGTTACAGGTATAATGTTTATTTTTGAAATAATTTTGGTTTTCTTTTTAGATTCTAACCACTTATTTTACCCCCACAAGTGCAGATATTCGACTTAAAATCAGTAATGGAAACAGTTCTGTTTTGAAACAGACCTTTTCAGGAAACTGTTGCAAAGGAAGAATATAAATGGAATATGTAAACTGTTTGAAGTAGTATTATCAGCACTGAATAATCGCTAAGTAAGGTACTCTGAGACAACACAAATGTAAAAATGACTGAGTTAAAGCCAGTGCCCATTTCTTTTCATTAGTAGGACACACAGGTTGGATGAAGTTATGATTTCACATTAAAAGGACTAGACTATTGGAATGCTTCTAAATATTCTTAATCTTTTCTCCTGTAATGAACTGAATCCTAGCCAGCGCTGAACACAAATTTGATGAAGATTCAGGAATCACTTGATGAGGGTTCAGAAGAATGAGCTATTCACCAACCTTATAAACATTTGTCAAGCTTCATTCCACCAATATCTGTTTTACCACACGCATGAGGGAACAAGAAAGCCAAAAGTCAAAGTGGCGCCTAAAGAACATTTACATTTTCATGGTTTTTACAGACTAGTATAGAAGATCATTTCCTTTTAAAAGTCAGGCTGATATTATTTATTTTGATTGTGAATTGTCTTTAAAGCTCACCTCACCCTGCAGACCTTTTTGAAATATTGATCTTTTAAAGAACCAAGAAAAGACACTACCCATGCATCTGTTCCTCTAAAAATGTTGTCCACTAGTTCAGACCTCAGACTCAGCAATCCTGGGCTGGAGCTTCTATTTTGCTTTAACAGGCTGGTGTCCATGGTGTCCAGGAATGTTGGGAAGACAAATACAGAGATTTTGCAGCAGCTATATATTAAGACTTGAATTAGAGAACTGTAGTAGATGAGAAATTAAATACCTACCAGAACAGCTTTAGGGAGCTTATGCGAGATCAGGCACTGCTTTTCTTAATCACCTGTTAAATACCCTAGTTTGTTGATAACCAGAATTCCAAACTGATATCTATTTTTAGATATTTATTTGCATCATGAGGCCAAATAATAATGTCCTTAGACAAATAATGGATGTAAACTCCTGTCTCCAGGGTTTACATCCATCTTGATTCATTTGGATAGGCAACTTCTCTGTTTCAAGGAGCAGAATCTTTGAGCTCCTGGAATGCATTTCCAAAGAAAAATCTCATAGCACAGACATTTAAAATGGGAACTGCAACAGGCTTGACAAAGACCTTCGACAACTGATTGTGCAGTGCACAAATAATGACTTTGCTGGTTTATTTCTATTTCTGTCTCACATAGCTTAATGATTGTGGTCCCTATGCCTCTGCTGCTGTAGTTTTTGTGGACTCCTTTTTTCTCTTGGGTGCTGCTCAGAGCAAAGAAGGTGAATGCAGTAGTTAATGGCAGGTATAATGTTCTGGTCCTTACAGAATCAGATGTAACTTTGACATTTTTTCTGACTCATTTACTGCCTTTGTGTCAGCTGCCTTCATAAGCCCAAGGGGCAAGGCTTGCATCATTACCTTGGAGGGAATTTCAGGTATATAATTAGCAGATGCTATGTTGGCCTGGTAACCACTGAAGAACTAACTTAAGAATCAGCAGAAAATTGAATTACTCAGACATATAATGGTTACAAGAATCTCTTTTCTCACCTGTCGATTGCAATCTGTTTCACTTGCAAAAACAAAGTTTGCTAGCAAAAGAATGAAACCCTTGCTGTTAGCTTCTGTTAGATGACATTGCAGGAATTTATTGCAAATGGTGTCAAAAAAGAAGAGTCTACTCCCTGTTGGTTTTTAGTGTCACCCCAGTACATGTATTAGTACCAATGTACTAACATCAGTGTACTAATTCCAGTTCTCATGAGCACGTTTATGCTTTGCTATTTTAGCTGCCTGTTAACACTTACATGCTGTGGCTATTTGTTCCATAACAATTTTGGTGATAGGAACAGGTAGTACTCAGCCAGTCAAGACATTTTAGATCAACACTTCTCTACTTATTTAAATATCCTTCATCAATGACAGTACTAAGATTGTCAAATTTTTCTGCAACAAAGGCCATATGTGGAAAAGGTGGCATTGTGTCCCACCTTGTTTTCCATGTGTTGCACAAAAAAAATAAATAAGCTGCGGACAAGGTATGCAGGTAGGATGTTGGACTTGGCTGGGATGTAATATGATCTTTCTCTTTAGGCTAGGGTTGCATCATATCAATACTTAAATAAATAGAGGGATCTGAAAATAAACTAGTCACAGAGTTACTGCTGCCTGTCACAAATAATTGTCAGCTAATAGGATACTGATGTTGGGCTATTCACTGATGTGCATACAGTAGCAATGACTGCAGGTGACATAGAGTACAAGTCAAAAGGCATTCATTCATTTGCAGTGAAAGAAAGCTTGACAAGTCTGCTTCATCACTTGTGCTGACAATAGACAACACTAAGTTGGGTGGGAGTGTTGATCTGCTTGGGAGAAGGAAGTCTCTACAGAGGGATTTGCACAGGCTGGATTGATGGGCTGTGGCCAGTGGTCTGAGGTTCAACAAGGCAAAGTGCTGCATCCTGCGTTTGGGTCACAAGCACATGCAACGTTACAGGCTTGAGGAAGAATGGCTGGAAAGCTGCTGGGTGATAGGACAAGAGGAAATAGTCTCAAGTTATGCCAGGGAGGTTTAGATTGGATATTAGGAGAAATTTCTTCACTGTAACAGTTTTAAAGCACTGGAACAATCTGCCCAGGGAAGTGGTTGAGTCTCCATCCCTGGAGGTATTTAAAAGACAGGTAGATGTGGTACTTAGTGACATAGTTTAGTGGTGAACTTGGCAGTGCTGGGTTAATGGTTGGACTCCATGATCTTAAAGGTCTTTCCCAATCTAAATGGTTCTATGATTCTAACAGACTCATCTCTGCTTTTTCAAAGACTCTTTCTGTCATCCTATTCTTGGGATTTAATGCTTTTAATGACTCATGTTTCCTGCCTTCAGGAAGGGAAAAGAAGATCAGATTAAAATTAAACTCAGATTAAACAGTTTTGGAGTCTAAACTGGATTGCACTACCTCATAGTATGAATGATTTAATGTAATATATTGTAGTTCTGGTGGTAATTTGTTGGGAAATGAAGGAAGGACTTGGAATAGGCTCAGACAGTAGATACATATACCTAATATTGAAAGGTCTCAGGTAATCTTGTTCAACTAAATACTCTTTGTTAAAATGCCATTCTATCTCATGTGACAAAGCTATGTAAAATCTTAATAATGATCTTAGTACGGACAACTCTGTACATATAAATAATTGTGTATATAAATGTCTGTGTATATAAACAACTATGTGTATGAATTATGTCTATATGGGCAGATGAACTTACACATGTGAGGGAGGGTCTTGGTAAAGTTCTTCTCAGTTTCATGTACTTTATTGTTTAAGATTTGCACAGGGGGAGGAAACAAAAATTCTGCTATTTTAGTGAAAATTTCTGTATGGATATTATTTTCTACAGTAAGTAATACCTACATGAGCATTTGCATAACAGTCAATATTTGCATAACAGCCTTTTGACAACAGACAGGAAAAGTAGTGAGATAATGGATGATTTCAGCTCTACTACCAACTGCCTGGGTTCAGAGTTGACAGCCTGCACTAATTAGTTGGCAGTCAAAGTTTTTCTCTTCACTCCCTGAGGTCTGCCTGTGTTGAAGTATATGTAGGAGTTTGTGCAAGTTGCATGCAGTTTATGAAAGAGAAAATGCTGTTGCTTCTAGCTGCTCAGAGACCAAGCATATCAAAATGACCCCTTTAAATAACTGTTTTACGCAGGGAGTAAGGTTTTTCAAAGGACCACTGTACCCAGCGGCAAAGTAGGCTTTGGCACTGAAGGAAAAAGCATTTGTGATCTGCAGGATACAAATCCCTTATGAATTTGGAACTGGAAAAAACGTCTTTCCTATAATCCAAGAGGCATTTGTTATATTAAGCTACAGAAATGTGGACATTAGGGCTGCCTCACAGTGATGTTAGGAAAATCTCTTATGGCTCAAATAATTGGTTTTGACTGGATGTGCCCCCTAGCCTTGCTGCGCATGTTTGCTCAAAGTCCCTGCTTCTGACAGGTGGGACCTGGTTTGCTTTTGGAGGAAGTCATTCTCTACTGAGGTTTTTTTTAGCCCCAGTTTGTCCAAGTAAGGCTGAAATATTACCTGCACTTCATAAAAAACCTTAGAAACTTACCATGGCAGCTCTTTTAGCAATTTCTTAATCATTTTTATCTCTAGCAGTAGGTTTAAACATAGAGGTAGCTTTTCTGTTACTAACCTATTATATACACACCTATATTTAGACCAATTATCTCTCAAAGTTAGGAAATATATTCTACTCAAGTCCAGCAAAACAAAACTGGAGATTGAGAAATTTAGTAAATGATAACACTAGAAATATTTTGAAAGCTTAAAATGCCCTCTTTGTAAAATACTTTTTTTTCACAGGGAGACTCATATTTAGATGAGATCTGCCACGAAATAAAGAAGTGCACTTGTTACAAAATTACTATTGGTAGTCTGACTTGTATGTGTAGATACAAAATATGATGTTTAGTGTACATGCCTCTTTATTATTTGGTTTAGTAAGGCTTTCTTTTCCTTGGTCTTTGAAAGAAAAATATTCTAATTCGATCAAAGCTGTAGAAATCATCTCTAAAAATGAGTGTTTACCCTCTGTGTAATAAATGATAATTTTTGAAGGTGGTGTGCCTCTGAAAAAAACCAAACAGGGATAGTTTAGCAACTAGATGAACTCTCACAGTTTTCCTTTTGGAGAAAATACTTTTTTATGGCCAAAGACCCAAAAGGCACTATTTTTTTTTTTTTTTAATTCCTGCATACCAGGGCTTGGCTGCAATGAAAACGTTCAGAAAACAACCACCACTCACTCATGCTGATCAAGGAACTGATCTTCCATTATGTTCACTCAGATCTAGACTCAGTAATGCAGTGTAAACTGTTTCCAAGGTAAACTAGATTTTTTCTTTCCTTGGTGCTTTTTCTGCTGTACTCTGCAGTTTTTCCACCACTGTAATTCCTTCAACTTGAGTTCACCTCATATCTGGATCTCAAAGCCTAGCTTTCTTTTATAAACATCTTCATTTTCTGTGAATATTTCCATTTTTGTGTGAACTGTTTTTCATAGAACTGCTCTTTCTTACCTATTACCTGTCGCATGTTTCATTTTGCATTGATGCTTCTAGTCCACAGAATGGTACTGGTGTGAGAAGTTTGCACTTAGGAATCAAGTGTTACTGTGAGTCGTTGACTTTTTGTACAGTATGTATAGTTAAGGTGCATGTGCTTTAACATCAGTGTGAATACAAGCACTAACATGGATGAAGCTCCACAGACATAGGTAAAACTCTACTGTGATCTGATTTCACTGCTGCTACTTACTGTCCTGTGTGCTTAGATATCCGTTTTGTCATCTTGGCATTTATTTTCAGTCTAGATCAATTCTGAATGTCTTTCAAGCCAGTGAATGGTATCATCATAAATTTAAATGATGTCAGTTTTATAATGTCACCTACAAAAGCTGAGAGGCTTAAATCTCAATTTGTTTAGCATTCTTAAGTTGCAGTTTAAGAAAAATGTGAAGAAAATCTCTGGTCGTTGAAGGTTTTGGCTTACTCTGAACTTTGCCTCAAACCATTTCTAGTTCCATTGAAACTTACTAGAGAGTCTTGTAAAGAAGGTCTTTGTTCACTGTGTAAGTCTTGGAAATCTCTGCAGACTTGCGCAACGACTGTCTCTTAGACATCTAGTAATGTGGTTGAAGTACACTTTCAGCAGGTAGCTCATCATATGGTTTTCAGTTGTGTCTGAATGCAACTGTAGGTTGCATTAGAGTTTCTTTAGAGGCATAAGTCACTAGTGTTTTACGAGAGATGGTAACAGCTGGCTGTTTTCTCTCCATCGAAGATAAAGGGAAAAATATGATTGCAGAAGCAAAAAGAGGTTTGCAAAAACTTCAAAACCTTCATTCAAACTGAAAAATGAAATCAGATTGCAAGAGCTTATTCAGTGCTGAAATGATCATTTTTAGTGTTTGAATCCGTGTTTGCCCGGTAGGGTGTCAACAAATGTTGCAATCAAAATGGCAGCTTTTTTTTTTTTTTCTTTCAAATACGGACACTGTTATTGCTTTTAGAATACAAAGAAAACATAACTCAAATCACCTTAGCAGAGTGTTAAGAAAAAGGCTAAAACATCATCTTTAACGACAAGAAATAATTTCTGTATGAGGTCGGACCTCAACCGAGCTATGGAATATGCGAAAAGATTTTAGCCATCAACCCGGGGAGCACATCATCACCTGGTTGCTCCGATGCTGGGACAATGGGGCTGACGGTCACAAACTAGCAGGCAGAGAAGCCAAGCAGCTGGGATCACTTGCTAGGGAAGGGGGAATTGAGAAAGCAATTGCAAAAGAGGAAAATGTCCCTCAGCCTTTGGAGACGGCTCTTGGCAGCTGTGAAAGAAAGGTTTCCATACAAGGACGATGTTACGAGCCGTT
>WYDI02014782.1:0-14205 GCA_009867235.2 Psittacus erithacus
CTTATAAGCCCCCTTCAGATACTGGAAGGCTGCTATGAAGTCTCCATGCAGCCTTCTCTTCTCCAGGCTGAACAGCCTCAATCTTCTCAGCCTGTCTTCATATGGGAGGTGCTCCAGTCCCCTGAAGCCTCAAGGTGTAATTGCTGCTTTGCCTTATCAGTAGTACTACTGGTGTAGATGGGGTGATGAAAGCATCCTTGTTTTGTGAGCTGTCAGAGATGGACTTCATTTACTGTAATCTGCCCTGAACTTGATTTGGCCACATCTCTGCAAGCTGATAGTATTGTGTCAGCACTGATTGCTCCAAAAATCAGCATTGAACCAGCTCATTTTTCAAGCTTAAGGGCACTCTCATTCACATGGCATTTCCATTGGCCCCAAAGCACTGAACAAGGAAATTACTTTTATAAAGGCCTCTCCTCTTGGGGAGTGTGGTCAGATGTTATCTCCATTTTACCAATCATGAGACAGACAAAAGGACCAGATTTTGCTGTAAAACCGAGCACATGTTCCTTTTTCTACACAGCATGAGACACTGGAAAAAGTTTACCACACTATCTGAGCCTGACCAAGACAGCTGGAAGTTCACAGAGCCCATGCTGTTGAGCTTGGTAGCTCCCAGACCTTCTTGAGGAGCTACAGAAGGTCTCTTCACATGGACCAAACCACACTGTACGCCTCATGCTTCTTTTGTACCACACAGTAGAGCCAGGTGGATGTTGGGCAATGTGTGCAACGCTAACCAGATGGCCTGGCTTGCACACAGAGGTCATCATTTCATGGGACCCATCATTCTCACACCACAGGCAACAGCTTCACTTCTGATTATACAGTGGCCCAGGGGCTCGTCGGTCCCTCAACAAAGAGGGCTGCAGTGAGGAAACATTAGAGAGCAATTCCTCTGTCCTGTGTTGGAGAGATGCCTGGGAAAGAGAGACCTTCTCAGCTGACTGAGCAGGGTCTGGGGCGGCTCTGCCATGGCCATCAGATGTCTTTCTGCACGGTAGTGGAAAGCAGAGCTTTGTGCTCAGGCATCGTATCATATATCACATTAGCTGCTCAAGCAGCTCGGAAGGGACAGCCAAGATTCATTAATGCATTTTTAACATTAATTAGTAATTATGGTGGTAGAGCAGTGCTGCAGGAAGCTTTTTGACAAGCATGTTCTTCCTTAGCTGCTGTGCCTGGCAGGGCGAGGCTGCGCTGTTTTTCCCTCCCTTTACCTGTCAGAACCGCACACCTCTTTTCTATGAACAGAAAATGACAGAACACGAAGATCTGTCAGGACAGAATAAAGGAGTTGAAGGTCATTGTGCTGTCCAGTTAACAGATGAGTTTGACTTTTCCTTCTCGTTTCTTCAGTGGCAGCTAACCTAAATGCCTCTAGCTTTCTGGAGAGATGGCTGCCTGGTTGCAAGGAGTCAGTTTTCTTAACGCAATGCTTTGAAGTCTTCGGTGTTCCTCAAACAAAGGAATTCCACAAGTACAACCACCCTCCAAACTGCACGGGCTTTTACAACTGAAAAAGCGTGTTTCCACAGTTACCCAGCCACATCCTTTCATTCACCCCTAACTTTCTAATGCACTAGAAAGCAAAATCCTCGGAGGGGAAAAAAGAAAAAGAGTGTACTTTAGGCAGGATGAGAGCTGTGGTGAGGTTGTAGATGGGCAGAGGAACACGGGTCAGGCTCAGTTCATCAGAAGGGACTCAACTGTACAAACCAGAAAGCAGAGACTGAAATCCTGCCTGTTGGTCACGGTCACTGTTGTGCTGTGGAATTATTTGGTGATATCTCTAAGCCAAGTGCTAGAAAGGAATCACCCAAAATGCAAACAATCAAAGGTAGCAACAGCGTCTACTTCTGACCGCCCACGTAAAGCAGCAATTAGCTATTTCCTTTTCTTCCCACCAAACTGTGCCCCACTTCTTTCAATATATATTTACTCAACGAAAGCATTTTTTCCCCAGAAGCATTCAACAGAACAGGCAGCATACTCAATTCATTAATATTCTTACACAGCATCAAAACAAATTTTGCCTGTATTAAAACAAAGGCTTTTAGGGCTTTAATTCACTGTAATGACACCAGGGAAAAAAATGAACCCCACCAATTTGTACGAGCAGTGTATGATGCAGACAGTGTAGTCCAAAAGCGAGCATCCCCCTCTGTAAGGGGTCGAGGCTTCTCTGCGCAGAATGGCACTGACCCTTTCCCCATATCCAGCTCCTGGTGTTCCCATCTTTCCAGGGTCAAAATCTTCAGCTTGGCTGCCACCTGCCGGTGTTCGGCCTCCTTCCTCCCGGCCATACACCAAAAAACAGAAAACACAGAAAAACCCGGAATATACTAAAAACACAAATAATACAGGCACTGTTTCTCGGCTCCCCACATTGAGCCCCCTCTAACCCAGCAGCAATGAACCAGACTTCTCAAGGAGAAAAGGTGCATCTTCAAGGTTGCTGAGCTTCACGGTTGAATGCAGTTTTAGACTCGGCTATGGAAGCTGTGGAGCACCTCAGCAGCAGTTCACATCTTGCAGGCAGGAGCTGCAAGGTCTCCAGAATCAGTTTTCATTTTCAAGAGGTCAGTCAAACGAACATGCTGTTCTGTTAGGGCTTTCGTGAGTGTTTCTCCTTCAGCTTATATGTATTTGCTCCAGAGAAAAGCAATGAGGAAATAGGAGTTATTACTTCTTTCACTATTTCTTTGGCCTCTTCTCTGCTTATGAGGAAGGGAGAACATTGTCCCACTTTATCCTCTAGCACTAAACACATTTCAGTTTTCTTGGAACATTCTGTTTTGTTCTTGATAAATACTTTTTCGGTTTCAAAAGCAGCATATGAAGTCTCTGACTTGTGTGTTTCAAAACATTACAGAAAGAGTAGAAATGAAGCAGGGAGAGAAGAGGCTGCCTTCCCTCATGAAAAAAGCCTACAAACCCCTCATACATTGCCTGCTGCAATCTGAGGAAACTCAAAATCACAAAACTGTGGTGTCAAAGTGTATTTTGATTCATGGCTACAAGGCCAGCCTAAGAGAAGTAATTCAGAAGAAAGGAAGACATTTATTCTGCATGCAGCGGGTGTCTCTGAGGCTCAGAACTGTGTGGACACGTGCATAAGGGAAGATGATGAGAAAAATCCATCAAATTAGTTTTCTTGCATCAGCATTCATGAAAGGCAGCGCTTCACAGAACCTTCTCATCAGTGAGTCACCGCAGCTTCTCAAGGACAGTAAAAGAACAGTGAACTTCCAACAACAACAGGGCCAGGAGATTCTTCTGTTGAAAACAAAACTCTGTGCCTCAATGTGCATCACTCAGCTGAGATAATGGAACACTTGAGGGGGGCCCTGTCATGTCTCTAACCCACCCAGACATGCTGAAATCTTCTGTCCATCACAGATTAAGATCAGAAAGGCTAAACCAAGAATGATAAAGCAACAATTTTCAGTAAGGAAGCCACAGTGAAGCCTGACAAAGCCTGGTTGGCTTTTGTCTCTTGTTCCAAATAAATCCTATCAGGAAAAAAACCCAAACCCCTGTCCTCCATCTCTGGATGTAAGCATATAGACGCGATTAGTTGTTACTAAGAATAAGACCAACGTGCACTGTGACGACAGCAGGATAACAAATGCTATTGACTGCAATTGTCCCAGTGTGAGCTGAGCACTGGGGAAGTCAGTGTTTTCCTATGGATAAACCAGGACTGATCCCACCATGCTGATGCAGGTGAGGTTTGATCCCAAGCCTGTTCTGCATAGATGCCCCTGAGCCCAGTACACATGTACCTAGCTGGAGTTCAGCATTAGAGATAAAGCTACAAACGCACACTGTGAGAAGGATTTCCCTCTTGTCAAAATCTGCTGCTCTGAGGTGCTGTTCCCAGTGTGTAACTGTGTGCCTTTTCAGTTGTTTCTGACTCAGTTACAATTTAGCATATCAGCAACTTCAGCAACCAAAATCCAAGTGAAAATGTCAGCAACCTGGATACACTTACGATATTCCTCAGCTGATCTGAAAAATCACAGCAAGCAACACTGGAAATGGAAAGCACCGAGTGATGGGATATTCTGCAAGGAAGTAAGTCTTGTCTAGGCAATTCTAGCTCCAAGAGAATATAAATTTTTCAGCCAGTGATTGTAAAAATGAAGACTCTTGCGGCTGATACACTGAAGGGATGATGTGAACTGTATAGTTCATTACTGCTGCGATAGCACCCCCATGAGCCAGATCCCACTGCACAAGTGCTACATGGGGATCTGTCAGTGTGATGGGGATGTGCACCTTGGAACCTCTCAGAGATAGCTTTTGCCCTTGCTATCATTTGTACATCTCCATCACTGCTAGCTACAGGAGCAGGCTCTTGTTTTGCTGAGCTTTCTGATCTGGACCACCACCAAATTACAGCTCTTCCCTCTCCTCCAGCCACAGTAACTCCACTGGTATCTCCCTCACTGCAGAGGACACAGAAGTAAACCTGTGTTTGCACAAGCTTCTGCCCCTTAAAGTGGTCGCTGTTTTGACAGATTAAGTACATTGCTACTCTACGAACAGCACACAAAACTTGTCAGCTAAATAGAAAGGTGGATAGCTCTCTTTTTAGTTATAACTTTCCAGAAAGTTCCAGAGTCCATTTCCTTCAAACACAAACAAAACGAAAAATAGAGAAGTTAAAAGAATTCTGTACCAGGCAGCTTATTGCACTGTGCAGCACCGTCTCAAAACAAGCTCTTTTTGTTGTTTACCAAATCCTAAAGCTAACCTATTTTATCTAGTGCTATCAAAAACCTGGAAGCTATAAATATTACTAAGCAAATCAGATCTCCTGTGGCTCTCTGCTCTCCCGACCCATGCTCATCGGTTGAGAGATGTTTTTCATATGTGAGGTTAAAAATAATTCCATCCATGGCAATGACTGCATTTTTTAACAGCCCCTGTGCAGGGATATCCCTGTCTTGAAAAGCCTGGTTTTTCTCTGAATGAACTGCACTTGCCTGCCTTTGCTGCAAAGGCCAGCAAGGAACAGGGTCAGCACTTTCCTTTTCTTTCCTCAGGGATGAGCAGCAAGATGCGTAATGGAAGGATTAATCTGCCCGAGCAGCTTTGCAGTGCAGCATGCTCTGTTCCTCTTGGACAGATTGGAGGTGAATCTTTTTTCCTTCCACATGGGGTATGTGCCTCAGCTTTCAGGTTCCAGTAACTTTCTTCAGGGCAGCCTGCAAAGGCAAAAACGTACAACGGAGTGATTCTTCCTGTAAAGTATAGCCAGCTCTGGCAACAGATCCTGCTGTTTAGCAGCATTCAGCAGTTCAACATTATTTAAGACAGAGAGTACACCTTATACCGTATCAGCTCTCAACCTCTAACCTGAGGCTTAGTGAAGAACATTACAGTAAGTTAAAATGTGTTAAATACTGCTCTACTGCACAGGCAAAAAGCCTGCAGTCATGAGAGGCATGGGTTAGAATACAAATAGCACAATTCATTCCAAACATTACAGGCACCTGAGGAGCCACTTGCTTCGCAGTCTCTAAGGTGTCTAAGGGGTTTCCTACCTTCAATTAAAGTGTGGAGCAGGGAGGAGAAAGAATAGGACAGGATTAAATTTAAATCTCCTAAATTGAGCTAGGGACAGAATTATCCATGATAGAACTTGGCTAAGACAGAAGATCCTCTCTGCTGCTGTCTTTCATAATCATCTCTCCCTTCTTTTGTCCCAGAATTTTTTTTTATATGTATATATTTTATTTTGGGTTTTTTTTAAAGAGAGTGAGGAGGGCTGGTCTTCAAAATGAAAATATTTTCTGTTAGGTTCTTTAGAAGAGAACTGACACAAATTTTTGGTTGGAACATGCAGTTACATACTGACCACACAGCAGAAATGCAGCGCACTGGCAACTGCAATCCCAGAGTTGAGGCTTTCATTGCAGGTACTTGTGCGTAGAGCTTCTTGTGCCACACCAATCTTGTACTCCATCTCTGCATCCGTTTCCAGCTTCAAATGCCAAAACCATGTGGATTAGGAATCACTAAGAACACTTGTATTTCTTGTGCTGCTCATCATGTAAACGTGTCATTAGTTCTCCTACAATCTTTCAGGTTGGAACTAGATGATCTTTAAGGTCCCTCAAAACATTCTGTGATTCTATAACATCCTTTTTTCCAGTGAAATGATTCAGAGTAGCTGAACTGTGTCTTTACAACACCTCCTGAAGCTCCCCCTGCATTCCTTTCACCCTTGCATTCCTTCCCCCTTGTGAGGCTGATGTCAGGAAACAATACTTTAGATAAACATATTTTGAAATAGAGTAAAATTCCTGTACTTTGGGTTCATTTCTGAACAGTATTTCTCTACTACAGGTGACATACAACTTGAATACCCAGATAAGAGATACTGTCTTTCATAATTTGCTTTGATACACTATGCCTCTTTAATCTCAAAGGTTCTCACATACATCTCTGAAGCCTGAGATAATTTTAGGAATTCTAACAGAAATGTTAATCACGTATTCAAACTACACCTGAGAAAACTTAGGTGGAGGTACCACCTGTAACATGAATGGTGCCTGCTGATTGCACAAACAACTGAGCAATTCCTCAGCCATCTCTAGTAGTCTTTCAGTTAGCTCAGTCTAATGTTTCAATCAATACTGCAGAATGCATTATTTAAATACCATAGGTCTATCACTAAAAGGAGACTGAAGATGCTCTCAGCTTCAATAGCTTTTTTTTTCCATCCCTTTATGAAGCTGTTTCATTACAACTGGTCAGCAGAGTGTATCGTGCAAAATGTCTATTCCCGGTTTAATAGTCACACAGACACAGCGAAGGGCAGAACTCCTCTCCACACAGTTCTGCATTCAGGTTATTCTGCAAGAGTGAGGTATTCCTTTATCCCTGTGAAACCACATTAGCTGGTAGGCAAGTATTTCCTTGGCTAGATAGCAAGCGAGCATTTACTTTCTTCTTACAGATATAGCAATCAGAAAAAAAAATGTGCCTGTATTTGCAGTAACTGCTTGGAGCAGAAAAATGCAAGACACACGAAACTACAGCTTCTAGCAGCCACACATATTTCAGCCCAAGAAGTGACACGAGAATCACTTTTCATTTGCATAAAGCCAGGAGTCAATCAGCTTCCCCACAATGATCATGAGAGCAGGAATTTCCAAGTAAGGTAGCTTACCAAGAGCCATACTACTGATTCTGAATTTCTATTAAAACCACCAAAAAGACAGCAGACTATCCTTCTCCAGGATAACTCATTTCAGTCAAACAAGTATTTCCACTGAAATTCTCAGGATTGTGATTGTTTCTTTTTCAGTGGTAAGGTCTACAGACTTTACTTGAATTTCATGGCAACTATCAAAGTATAATTACAGTATAATCATTATGCTTTTTCTTTCTCACTTGTCATGCTAAATCTCATTTGGGCTGAAAAGCATTCAGCACTGAATTAAGAGTATTTTTGCTGCATAATCATCATTCTCTTAAAGAAGCAGTCAGTGTAAAGGTTTTTATTCTTGTTGAAAAGACAGCATTATCTGCAAACTGCATTCCAATTTCATACTTTTAATTAACTCAATTCAGACCCCAAAAAGGGTGCTATTTAGCAATTCAGTAATCTATTTCCTGCAGCACCCAATTCTTCTCCCAGATAGCCTTAGTGTTAAACTACCATAGAATTTCTCAATAATTCAAATATAAAACTGTTCTTCAGAACAATCGTACTGCACACTTAATGATGGACACAGCAGGATTTACTTGGACTACACGACCTAAGACTATTGACCAAAACTATAGAAAAAAGAACATAAACACATTAACTGGGACAGCAGTTATGGCCTTTAAGCTTTATCGTCAGGAAAGTGTCTGGGAAGATCAGTATAAAAATAATTACAGCACATTTTTGAAAGGACACACCACTTCTGAAGTATAGGGCAGAGCTCCCTGTCTGCTCTGAGAACATGGTGTGAATTCACATATACTCACAAGAAGCAGGGTTACAGAACTTCACGTATTTCTGAGCAGCAAGTCCATTTTTTGAGACAGCTGGAGGTACTCATCTTGAAAAATCAAGAGGTTATGTTCTTCCTATATAGCCAGTATCCGCATTTGAAATTTTCAGGATTAAAAATGGGTGGATTCAAGAAGGCAGCATGCCTGTTCACTGGTAATGCACATTCTAGCAGTTCAGACATCTCACCATCAGATATTTGGGGCAATATCCCATCATCCTGTGCCACAAATATACTTGAAGTTAAAAGAAAACCACATCAAAAATCTTGTTCTTTACGAATTATTTTAATGAACCACATAAGAACTGACATAAACACAGGACAAGGAAAATAACACAAAACCAGCCCCAGCAGTGGCTAACAAAAGGTAAAGGTAAAAGAATAGTTCAGGATTATTTGAGGGAAAGCAAGAAAGCAAAGTGAGAGAGACTCATTCTTGCCAAGAATGCCAACCAAATCATTAATATCTCACACCAAGTGCTTAAATAAGGTCTCTGCTTTGTTTCTTAACACTTTGAGTCCACAGAAGAATAAGGAATGGGCTATTCCTGAACTCCTGATAACAGTCCCTATAGAGCGTATTCCAAATTTCTCCAAATAATGAAGATGGAGATGGCTAAAAAGAAATAGAGGAAGTGAGCACCCTTTGTTACCCAGTCTGGTCTCAGAAACAACATGTGTTTTCTAGACCCCATAATCTTTGGCATAGGTCCCTTTTTCAATGCCTGCGCGAATGCTTTAATCCCATGACTGTGAAGGTTGCAGCAGTCAGTTTCTCATACACTAGAAACATAAGAGCAGCAGAAAGGACTGTCTGCAGGAGCTTTGCTTCAAGGCCTTTGTAGAGTCCCATTAATCCAAAACGTCTAAGAAAGAAAACAAGCAAACAAGAAAACAAGTGTGAATAGCCCCCTGTAAGTAAATCAGTACACTACAAAGAACAATTAATATCACAACTAATCACAACCATAAGAATCTTAAATTCATTCTTGATCTAGAGTGCCAGCTATGTTTAATAATATTTTAAAGAGAAATTCTGCAGAAAGTTGTCTTCTGTGCAAGAAACTTGCTTCTTTTCAAGATGAGAGGTGAACTGATATCCATAGATATCCTTGATATCAGTTACTGTACAGGTATTTAGATGAATTTGTGTTTGTGTACTTGTTCTGCAATATTACAAAAACCAGGTTGATTCAAATGGCAAGTTTAAGGGAGGCAACCCCCTCCCCGAATGTAGATCCAGTGACATTTTCAACATATTAGTAACAGTAATATTACTAATTACTATTACATATTAGTAATACTCAAGTCTCCTATACCATGTTAGAAAAAACCAACAGAAAACTCACCTCACTCTCTGTTGAAGAAGGTAAAGAATATTTCTAAGACTGCCCAGAGTTCGGTTCTCTGGGTTCAACCTGTGGCGTCCAAACTGGAAAACAAATAAAGGCAGAGCATTTTGTTTCACTATTTCTCCATGGTGCTGGGCAAAGAACCCAACACGTGTAAAATCTGGAAAGCCCATCTTAAACCTCTTTTAACATTTTCCAGGTTGTACTAGCCATCAGTGAAGAACTGAGGCCAAAGCTGACACTATTGAACTTCACACAGAAAGCACTAAAATGGTATTTGCTACAATAATTGGTTTTCATTTTAAGATGGATTCTAAGAAATTATGCATAGCCATATATGCTCTCTTTCAATTGCTCTGGAGGAAACAGTTTTCAAGATCTTAAAAGTGTAATTTGCAGCCTTAATAGAGACATGACATTCAAAACAACTTCTGGCTTGCACAGTTTTCATTTCACAAAGATTCAAAGCCTCATGCATCTACAAGCCATTATTACACTGAGATTGCAGAGCTAAACCCAAAATTTATCTGCCCAGCGATGCACCTCAGAGCAAAACATTTACATGTGAACTGCTGCGGAAGAATCCAAAATTGTTTGATCCACCAACCTGGTCTAAATAATACTCTCTTACTCACTGCATTTCCTTATCCACAAACTAGTTTTCAGCAGGCATGATAGCTGCTGCTGTAATTTTATGTCTCAGAGTTAAACTAGCAATTTCAGCAACTCCTTTTCTAGGATTCATGGATACACTTATCTGACACAAGTTGATAGAACTGTGCAAGATGTAACTATGAATTATTAATATACAAGGCTTGCCACACTTGTATTTATAACAACATAGCCAGACAGCTTTTGAAGCTATTTTACCGGTATTATGCTAAGGAAGGTGATCTTGAGCAACTGCCTGTGGATGAGTTTCTCCCAGAACTTACTCAGGCAACTGCTACTTCTGTGGTGTAAGAAATTACCACTGACAGTAGGCAGAGTATGCAAACAGACAGAGGCAGTTCAGAAATTGTAAGAAAATGCCAGGATGACACAGGTCCCATTGCTACGTCTTAAAGATTTCAAAACAGCAGTGACAGAACATTGTTGGAAATCTCCCTTTATTAGGCAAATATTTGCTCACAATCCACTATCTGCTCATCAACAAGTAATTCATTTGATAGTCATAAATCAATGCTAAGGATTACTGTCAAAGACTCAGACACACCCCAAAAAATTGCTAACCAGGTTCCAAGCAACAATGCCAGTCACTGCCCAGATTACTCATAGGCTTCCAGAAAACTCCAGGATTAGGTGTTTCTTTCTCCTTTTTTCTCTACCATTGGACAATTTTTGTACTGTAAACAAAGGTTCATCAAAAGGAAAGAAAAAGTTACTTTCTCTGTAGGTCACCAATGCTTCACTGATTGCTGCAGAAGACTTCCCAAAAGGACTGGCATTCTCTGTACCGAAGAAAAGAGGCTTGAGTTTTAATGAGAATGCTTTCACCCAGTATGACTAAGAACATTAACAGTATTGCTATTTCTCCAGTGGCAAATTTAAATTATCCACTCTTTACCAACACATAAGCTAAAGAACAGTTTCACTGCCTAACAAGTAACCCTTGTCCGGGGTATTTTTACAGACTGAAAATGACATAGATATAACAAATGGCAAGGCTGGAACATGCTGACCGCTATCCATTATACAGGGTAAGTGCTCATTGTATGGAAGCAAGAAGAGTGCTTTGCCAAAAAGTTGAAAGCAAATGTTTAGTGACTTCTTTACAAAGAACCCTAATAACTTTCAAACAATAGTAAGCTTCTAAAGGCTTAAGATTGAAAAAGAGACCTGTACTTCTACTTTGATGACAGAACTTAATTATGTTTATGAATAATATTTAATGATTCATATTTAATGATTATCATAAGTTTTTAATGAATCATGAATAGAGATTGTACTAGCTTCTGCGTAAATCTGCTAAAATTGTTTCAAATAACCCCACAACTATATAAAGTGTTGCCTCATGCAGAATGTTATTTCTGAAACTACTAAACCTTTATTTATAACTATTTTCATACATATATCAGTGTGAGTGACAAAAGCATCATCAAATACAACAATGCTAGCTTTAGATTAGAAAACACATTAAGATTGGACCAGATGATCCTTGAGGTCCCTTCCAACCTGGTATTCTATGACTGATTATGAAGCAGAGCAAGTTTGAACTGGACAGCACAGGTATCACAGATGCACATTTACGCTGTTCTCCCCAGAAGTGTTCAGGGTTTCTGGCTATTACTTCTTTCACAGAGCAAAGGGAAACAAATATACAACAAGGGAAACAAATATATATAACAAGTATAAACAAGTACAGCCACAACATAGTGACTGTAGACCTAGAGATAGGGTTCTTGTATCCCCCATCATCACAGGGAGAGGATGGCTTGGCATTGAGAAGTAGCATACAGGCCACTTTATTTCAGTGGGCCACTGTGAGAAAAAGTCCACCACCACCAGGCTGCTGATGGTTAGCTGTGCTCTAGCAGAAAGGCAGCTGACCATGGCAAGCCAGCAGCAAACCAGCTGACTTCAGCTGAGGTGAGCAGTAAGCAGCAGCTGCTGAGTACACCAAACTGGCAGCACAATGTACCAGAGCTGCCCTGTTTTTGAAGAACAACACTGTCAGCAAGAGACAGAAGAATTTTGTTCAAAAAGCCAAAAGGAGATAGACAGAACATGAAATAATAGTCATAAAATTGTAACCACTTCTATAGCAACTACACAAAGGAACGAGGGTTGAAGTTGTTACATTGATGCAGCCCAGTGAAAATTGCACTGCTGTGCAATGCTAAGGCTAAAATAGATCACTCCAACTTTCTTCCCAGTTCTCCTTCACACCAGCAGAAAACACATCAGTTGGGAACAGACTGATGCTGCAACTTCTCCAGACAAAGCTACATTTGTTAAATGTTTTTCTGTATCTGTCACTTCAGTAACAGAAGCTTGTGTTACTACTTTTAATTCCTGAGATGTGTCCAGGCTATTAAAACAGGGCAAGACACTGAATGAAGGCACTGATCATCAAAAGTTACGAAAATTTCAGAAAATATGACTGCTGACAAAATTAACATGTGGCTTATACATCTACAATGCAGATGCCATTTTGTGCACCATTAGGGTGTTGAAGATGAAAGCTGTGAAGACAGAGTTTTATCTAGTGTCTTTTCAGGGTAGCAATACCACACAGTAAACATATTCAAATCCTGTTAGTTAGAAATATAGCATCCAAACTATTTTACAGGTTATCAAAAAGCAAAATACATACAAGCCCACTCTAATTAGAGAGAAAAAACCCTAAAATAATTATAAAACTTGGATGAAAATCACTTTTCCAAATGAACAAGAAAAATCCCCTATTAGACAAGACTAGACACTAGGCATGGAAGGCTCACGTTCAACTAATTCTCTAAATTCATGCAAGTTTTAGAACATACATAATGGCTTTAACATACAGGCAAGTTATGGCTTTTCCTTAGGAAAGTATCACATTTCATGAGGTAACATTACTATTTAGCTGTTATAGAAACCATCAAACAACAAGTTACAAAAATATATTAAAAAGCACAGAATATACTTATATATTGGTATACACTGAAGGTAGCAGCATTATCCAGCATACTTACAAATCACAAGTGAGAATAAATGCAACAGTTTCCATTACTACTACAATTAGTGTACAAGGCCAGACAAGTGGTTAAAGGTACTATTTATGAGGGAGCTCAGCATCCCCTGATGAATCATATTCTGGCTACTGACAATGGCAGGCCATCATCTGAATAAAACCAAACCTATGAATAGAACTTTTTTGGATTACCCTAGGTCATCTGGAAACAAACCGGGTTTAAAGGATTTAATTTTAACTTCCCACTTGACATATTTTCTATTTATATTCAAAGAGGTAAATCTACGTTTTTGTAGTATGGTGCATCATCTTCTGTAAGACAC
Source organism: Psittacus erithacus (assembly GCA_009867235.2). NCBI lineage: Eukaryota > Metazoa > Chordata > Aves > Psittaciformes > Psittacidae > Psittacus > Psittacus erithacus. Next base: position 13,370 of record WYDI02014782.1, read on the forward strand.
TATACCAGTGCATGATGTTATCAATCCTACCGGCTGCTTGAAAAAGATATGCACCAGTAATACCAAGTTCTATCAGAATCTGTCAGTACAGAACCAAAAAAGAGGCATCCTTATCAGTGGCTTGCATTGCGCAAAAGGATTTCCCAAACTAAAGGGTTCATTAACATCAAGAAAAACAAGCCATATGAAAAAGGCTTGCATTATACAGAACAAGTCAGAGGCAGCTACACTGGAATGAAATTATTACTTACTCGCAGAATTGACTGTACCGTCTGCAGAGGATAAGTGAGGGTGGTGGCAACTGCTTTGGCTACTGCACCAATGACAAAAGCATCCAAAGATGTGAGCTGTTCAATAGATAAAGAACATATTACTTCTACACGTACTGAAACAGTCAATTACTCATACGTATTAGGGGTTCTGTGTTGCTACCTGCTATGGGTTGTCTAAGTATTTTTGGCTTAGAGATCTCACAAAGCATCTGGGTCTTCTCATTTAAAAGATTTAGTTATATTTCAACCAACTTACTTTCCCACAACTAATGTTTATTTGTAGCTTCTACCTGCTCACAAGCTTTTGCATTTCTCATTAAAACTAGGTTACTAAAACATAGTGGAGAAAGTCATACAACTAGACCAATTTAAAGCACCAAGAGTAGACAAAAGACCAGGAGACAGCATTTACGCATACCATCAATAAGTAATTATTTCAGATTTTGCATCATTTAAATCAACAAATGTCCTGAGTTCAGCAGCAGCGGTCATTTCTCTCCTTAGTAGCTGGTGCAGTGCTGTGATTTTGACTTTCAGCCTGGGAACAGCGCTGGTAACACTGAT
>WYDI02014783.1:0-24710 GCA_009867235.2 Psittacus erithacus
TCGGTGTTATCAGTGCTGTTCCCAGGCTGAAAGTCAAAAACACAGCGCTGCACCAGCTACTAAGGAGAAAAATGACTGCTACTGCTGAACCCAGGATAATTGTGTCATACTTGTAAAAACATACTTGACCCTACATGACACCTACTTGTTTAACAAGGTCTACCCAGCTGTGTCAAAAACGATGCCAAAGAAAAACAAACCTCCCTTTGATTCTTTCCAAGATTCAAGACAACCATCCAGTTTTATACTTGAAATTTTGACTATAATCTTTAACCTGTATACTGAATTACAGATTAGTGGATTCAGCTTTTTCAATCTGCTGCTTGAAAGCAATATTTACTTATTTTTTTCTATTGACAAAAAAGTTAAGGCATCAATATTAGAACCTGATCACTTGCAATTCAAAAACCTCCTGTGTTCAGGGATGTATCTCCTTTATATAGAATCAGCTTGTTCTTTTGAGCCATATGTAGTAGTATATATACTCATGCTTTTGCCAGAGCTAGAGGCTTTCCTCATTCAAAGCCAAGTCCTTACCTCACCATGGGTGTCCTGAAACTGCACCTCTATATATTCTGGTGGCAAGGCAGGAATATTAAGAGCAGACTGAGAGATAGGAGGGACAGAATGAACAAGTGAAGCTTCAGCATCACTATTTGAAGCCACAAGGCTGATGTCAATCAGTTTCTCTGAAAGAACATCAGAACTCTTCACTCCCTCATCTTCTAGCTTTAAGTTCTGTACTCCGGAGCTTAAGTTTAGTTCATGCACAACGTGCGGGGCTGCAGAGAGAGAGTTCGAAACAGCATCAACAGCACGGTTCATGCCTTCTTTTTCTTTCTGCAATAGAAATACTTCCTTGAGTGCATGCCAAAGTCCATCAATCCAAGGATCAACCACTAATTCCAAACTGAGAAGGGATAAAAAAAAAAAAAAAAAGGGAGAAAGGAATGGACGAATTATTGTGATTTACTGGAATGTTAATTTACGAATAATGAAAATAACACAAAACCTAAAAACATTATTAACTTTCAATTTTTAATATATCTCTGCAGCAGTTATCAAGATGACCTTTTTGTTAAAACGCTATTTTTATTTAGTTCTTACAACTGTCTAAATTTATGAAGTCTAAAGTGTATAACAGCCTTGCTCTTCTGCTAGTTTTTAATTTTTATTTTCTTATGCTGAACTTTATGACAGGAAGCTAAAGGGATGGTAGCAAAATATGCAACTTTTAATTGTGCAACAGCAACATAGAAAGCTTACACTAATGGTCTATTTGTATTATTTTAGAACACAACATATAAGTTTTATGGTTATGGCAATGTTTGTGTTCAACTGTCTTGCAACATCATGCACAAAGCTGATATAATCTCCAGTTCAAAATAAGTAAGCCAAGACTGCAGCCTACTGGCCAGAAAGAGCAACAGAACTGGAAGGGAGTTCTTTTCTCACATAATTCCTCTACAGCAATAAACTCCCTACCCTGTTCTTTCAGAATTCCTCTACAGTGATCAAAAATCAAACAACCTCCATCCCCCCAAAAAAAAGAAAAAAAAGGCGGGGGGGAAATGTTTTATGGAAGAGAGAAAGAAATTAAATAAATGCCATAGGGTTTGCCTAAAGTAGCTCTACTGCAAGATGTGAGCTTGGATTAAAGTCTGATGTGTATGTAGAAAGACATCCCATTACCAGTATCACACATTCTGGGAACTGCATTTATTTTTATTTGCTTCAGTAAACAGACTACATTTTTAGATCCCTCCACTTATTCTGAATTACTTAATTTCTAGAACTGCTAAATACCCTCTGTTTTTCCAGGGAGTGCATCTGTTCGCTCATACTTTAAAAACTGAGTTTTATTTAACGGCAATTGAGATTGAAAAGGCATACTGTGTTCAAACAAGACTTGCTCCTATGAGGTGCTGAATTTTCAGGTTCAACTGATTTCAAGGAGTTCAGAACATTTAGCCAAATTCATATGTAATGATTGCATCCTGATGAAATAAAATCCAAACTCATTCAGTTCTTACCCTACACAATCATCTGCTAATCCTGTGTCATAGAAGTGCTGGGCTCCAAGTTCTTGAAGTCGTCGGTCCACTGTCTTTCCACCATTACAGAAGAATGTATACTCTGAATCTCCCAGACCTAGTAAATTCAAGGAAAGAGGAATCATGTCAATCAGCCAGCCATCCAGGCTACACAGGCAAAAGATCTGCAAAGACAACACAAGTTTTCTTGCAGACAGACAAAAGAATCTGATATAGCAAAGTGGCTAGTACCAGGATACTTTTATGACCTCTGAAAAAAAACTGTGCTTGTCCTTACTAGAGCTGAAAAAGTGGTTTCTCCTTCACAAATGTAAGACACAGAATTTCTGTGAAAACATTTAGTTTTCAGTATCTTACATTTCAGAAGAAAAAATACAAAACTACTATTACAGGAAAAATGTAAGAAGTTGAATTAATTACAAAGAGTGAAACTGTATATGAATTACCAAAGTAAATTATCTCACCTTCAGATTAAAATTCTTAATATATGTCTGTAACGTAACAGAGAGAGTATTTGAAGAAATAATGGAAAAATATAGGAAAAAATATTTGAAAAATATTGGAGTCTGAAAAAAATTATCAAATACATACATGATTTAAAACAGTATGAAATAAGAAATGTAGGAAAAGGGAATCTGGTCCAACACCCTCCTCCCCAGAAATCAGAGATTTCTTTGTAGCTCTCATTTCACTGCACAAGCTTTTCTCCTCTTTAACAATCATGAAAATGTTCTGTTAGAAGAAGATGCTCTTTGTTATCAATTAAACAGTCTGTGCATCAGGAGGTATGTTCACGGAGGACCACTGACTCACCCTAAAAGTGATCAACCACACATACCTCATCCTTAACAGATGCTTATCTAACAATCCCAAAGACTACTGGTTAGGTAGTCCTCACAAAGTCTCTAAGTAATCCAGAACGGCACTCTTTCACTATCCTATCACAATTTTTCACAGCCTGACCCTTTCTTGTGTGCAGTTTCAAACCACTAGATCCTTATTATTCCCACTCAACAATGGATGATTCCTTTCTTCTTTATAACAGCCTTTTTTTTTTTTTAATTAAAAAATACTTCTGTTCCCTCTCAAGTACAGTACTTACAGCAAACACCCCATGGGATAAAATGACATGGACACCATGAATGTATTTTAAGACTGGTTAACTTTTTAGACTAAAATCACAAAACATGTTATAACTTGGATCCTACAATATCTGTTACAACAAAGATTAGTACCAATACAATGCTTATCTTCATATATGCACGGATATATATGCATTCAGTCAGCAATGAAAAATCTGATCATTTCAAAAACTGTAACATGTAACTAGGCAGTAGCATAACAACTTCTCAAAATGTTACATGACCAGAATGCATATGTTTCAGACTTCCACATTATATACCCACTAGAAATCACCTTTTAGTGGGTACTTTCCTCACTAGAAACCTGTAAGTTTCCTCACCCCTACCTATCAACTTAAACTGAACAAGCAAAAATAACCTAAGTTCAAATAGAAGTTTCTTAAAATACAACCTGAAAGCAACAAACTGACCTTACCATCAACTCATGATATATCAGACGTATTTTGCACATTAGTCTAACCTGAAGTTACATTACTTCTATTGGCAAGTATGCTATTCAAAACTTTTTAAATATATTGCAAATTTAAAGGGATGGGATGACCTTAAAACCTTATTTTTAAGGTCATTTTATAATTCCTTTCCCTGTGTATAGAAAAATGCCCTATTATTCGCAAAGTCAAGTAAACCCATCTAGTCCATAGACACTTTACATGAAATCAAACAATTCTAGATAGCTTGAGTCATATTGTTTATACAAAGAAAATTAAACTATAAAAAAAATGAAATTGGTAGCTTACACTCAGATAATTTCTGAGACACCTTTCCTTTATTGCTCATAGAGGACATTACACGAAAAAAAAACAAACACCTGTTCATATTATAAAAATAAATGTTTTTATCAGCACTTAAAAAAACCCAAACGATTTATTTACAAGTAAAGAAATACACAAATTATTCACTGACAGACAAGTGGTGCAACATACAAAATACTAGATCACCTAGCAATCCATACTGGAGATGTGCAAAGTGATCAGGTGGCAATGTGTTGTCTTGAATTTTCTTTACAAGCTTGCGAGCAGTGTCTGGTGGGTCTCCAGTACCAGTAGTGGAAATAATAACAACCACAGGATCCTTTTCTGTTTCCAGGTTATACTACAAGTAATAAAACAAGCAAGTTACAAGGTGCCATTTGATACCTCTTTGTAGCCTTAGATGTTACCTGTCACCCTTCCTTTCCCTAAAGTTACATAGAAAAATGTTTAATCTCAAACGTATTAAACCACAGAAAGTCTTTCATGTAATTCTGGGGATACAATTTATAATCTCAGTGGTGTTTGCAAGACAAGATTGAGTAAAACTCTAAGGAATCTGCCCTGACCACAGCTGACCCTGCTGCAAGATGACCTCATGAAGTCCCTTCCAACCTGAATTAACCTATGATCCCACACACAAACACCAAAGGGCAGCATTTTGAGCAGGCTAGTCCACATGCAAAGCAAATTTCACAACTGCACTCAGGCATCTTAAATACATAATTCCTAGAGTATTTGCTTTGTCAAGTGGAAAATGTATTTTCCTACATACAGTCACAATCACACAGCGAGCCATAATCCCAATAAATTCACACAGATAACTGGGTGTGGCCATACAAACTGAGGGAATCATTTCCAAATTCCATTAGGGATCATTTGGTTCTCTCTGATAACTTCCATATTACATCTGTCCTCACCATAAGAAAACCAAACCAAACCAAAACCAAAAGAAAACCCATAAACTACGTTTTGGTTGAACTAAAGTAGCTCTGAACAGTGATAATCAGTCACTGTGTTCTACAGTCTGATTCATTTTGGCCCACTCCTCTGCCCCAAATTCTTTTCTCTCCCTTTTGCTAACAGCAACCTTCCACATTTCCCACAGTTTTAGGGGAGCTTCTCCCATTATATCAGGTCAAGAACTGCCTATATTTGGGATTGTGTGTCAGTTCCGTAAATTCAGGCCTCACGCAATCATTTATTATTTCTCAGGTAAAAATCATTCTGTTTCTTTGATTATTCCATCTTTCCATGGATAGCAGGCTGCAGCACTGAGCACTGTGCTAGCTGACGGTCTGTCAGGTCACCCACACAACATGATCTTTCACAGCACCTCTGCAGGCTATGGGTTTTGAATCAACAGCTAGTGACCTATGTGAAACACAGCTTCACAGAATTACAGACACCTAGTTTGGGAGTGACCTCTGGATGTCATCTAGTCCCATCCCATGCTCCAGTGGGACTAACTGCCAAAGCTGCATTATGTCAGCTGTGACTGATTGAATTCCAAAAACTTCTAAGGGCAGAGATTTCACTTTACTGGCAGCTTTTTTCCAACCAGAAATTCTCCACTACTGTGAAATCTGAGTTTATCTGGCAGCATTCAGTGGATTTTGCCTCCTGCTGTACAGTCTGCTGCTGCCAAGAAGAATTTGGCTCAAGCAGGCTGCTATTAGGTCACTCCTTAGCCTCCTTTTTGCCATAATAAGTAACCAAAGCTCTTTTTACTGCTCCCTGTAGGTTTCAGTTTAAACTCTCTCCCAGTATTCCATGTTTAATAAAATAGTCCTGTTACAAGAAAATATAAATAAAGACTGCAAGAGATACTATGTTTCATTTCAAGCAGAAGTCAAATGCAGAAGAAATTAAATGGAAGAACATAAGGAGAAACTTCACCTTCACTACTGGGAGCATAAGCCTCTTTCTAACACTTTGCTCCATACTTAATAAACATTAATTCAAAAGCAGATGTCCTGCTACCTACCATGTAGTGCATACCCAAGAAAGCAACTTGCTAAAAGGAAACTTAGTTTTATAAGCTTCTCACATTTTCAAGTGCATGAAAGAAAACAGGTGTTATTTTCTGCTTCTACAAAATAACAGACTATCAAGTTTTGTTTGGTTGTTTTGAGGTTTTTCTTTTACGAATTTTTGTTTGAGGACATACAGTTGAAAGTACTTTGTGAAGGAAATTACAGTCCACATTGCTTTAGTTACAGACAGATGCTAACAGTTTTCAGATCCTTATCCTTGGAAAAGAGCAAATAATAAAAAGTCACATCCTTGTTTCAGCGAAGCTTTTAATATTTTTTCTAGAATGCAACTTGAACGTATCCAGTGTGAGCTACAGTGAGTGCATATGCTAAGTAACTCAAGAAGACCCTACAAAAGCTCAGGGTCATGCTGGAGCTCAGTTAACAGAACACAGGACCTCAATGCAACACAAAAACAACAGGGGGAAAAAAGTGGCATTTCTGAGAACAGGAGAGCTGACCAGTAAAATACAGATATTTTTTGCCTACATAAATAGTTTTTAAGAACTCACTGTGCTATTATTAGATGAGAGATCAAAGGTATATTCATTTACTGTTCTAATAACAGATATCACAATAAAGACGTACCTTTGGCAGAAGGATATTAAATGTCTGTGAGTATTGGTCCAAATTAGTGATTCATAAGAAACTAAAACTTTAAAACTAGACGGTATGTTTTAGGTGGGTGCCTGTGATCAGCCTTCATGATTATCAACATCCACCACTTCAGCACATGAAGAAAAATGCAGCTCTTAAATACCTTTCTTGCAGAATAGCATGGAGTATCTCACCTTGTCCATTTCACTCATACAGTGCATATCAGCTTCAAATCCATGGGCACCTGCCTGCTGCCATATTTCCTCAGCTATGGCTTTTGCCTGCCCCTTTTGTGTTGCATAGAGGAGCAAAAACCTCCTTTTTAAATCACAGCACATTTCCCAAAACAGAGTTGGTTTGGTTTTGTTTTTCTTTTAAAGACACTGCAGGGTAAAAAAAGAAGGGAAAAAAATTAACTTACTACATGCAGAACAGCACAATTTTGCTTTGCTTATTAAATTAAAAAGATATACTTTCAAGGATAGCAGTATCTGCGTTTAACTTGGAAATGAGGCATCTGCTCTGAAGAGGCATCATTTCTCACAACCAACCTTTGCAGGCCAGGTTGCAAAGGACTATTGGTATTGGTCGTATGTTCTGTACTGCCTCAGTGTTGCAGACATATTACAATATCCCTCTATCAAGAATCTAGTCTGTAAACAATACAACAGAGAAACTAGTTTCTGAAAATATATACCACTTTTATTATGTAAGTTACATTTCCACTTTAAAATCAGTGATTGCTTTAGTTACCTTTCTGATATGTATTTGAAAACAAAACAACATACAGACCTGCTGATATCAAACTACACTACCTGAGAAAAAAAATTGAAATTCTCAGGTTCTTCCTTTCTTAAATCAGTGTTTTTTGCCTGAATGCTTTTATATTTCACTGCCTGCTATGTCTATACCTTAGAACACAAATATGGGTTTTCATTTCATATTTCAAAAAGGAGCTTCTTCCATAAGTACAACTACAGCATTGACTGTTTAGGCTTTTCTCTTCTAAACATAAGAAAACATCTTAGAGAAATCTGCAGTAGTGTGCAATGCCACTCCCTCACAGTCTTGCAAGCAGCTGTGATGAATGAGATGCATATCCATCACCATTCACCTGTCCCATAAAAGTTCAAATAAGAGCAGCTTTATTTCATGATTTTGACACAGACAGAACACAAAAGATCAAGAACAACTTCAAGAAGCAGTGAATAAGGAGAGACAAGCAGAATGTCTCTCATTCATATATTACAAACTAATCTTCTATTTTGTCACTGCTAGAGAGCTGCAGTAGAACTCAAACACCCAGAATTACAACTGAGTAATTTTCAGTTCCAAACTTGAAATTTTCTTCATGTGCCCAGGCCTAGTTTGCTGTACTCCACTTACTGCTCCCACGCAGATTCAACTACGAAAAGCTTTCAGTGTTCAAGCCACACACAGTGGCAAACCTGTGGCAAAGTGGTATGAAGTATATCTTTTTCTTGTTTCTTTCAAGGGAAAACAGATGTGGTGAAACTAAGTGATAGCTTCTTAAGAGTACAGTGCCTGCGCCATACATGAATTCCATGAATGATGTAATTAATAGAAAAATTTAAAGCTTTCATTGTCTTTTGTTCTAGTATGTTTTCCATTATAGTTTTCACTCTAAATTGATTATATTACCTAAAAATATTAATAATTACCTTAACAGCTGCTTTAAATAAATTCATTTAAATAACCAGCTTCAAGTGTATATGTATATGCACAGATAATGCACATGCTAAAACAATCCACAACCTTTTTCAGTCTTCTTTTCCAAAAGAAGTACAAAGAAATTTGATGACATGCAGATTATGGTGATTCATATAAAATAATTTAAATACCCTCAGATCCCCGTAGTAATACAGATTTATCCTAGTCATATGCTATATTTTCACTTCAATTGTTCTCTTGTCAGTAGGTGGCATTGCCTAACCATAGACGGAGAAAAGCAAAAGATGAAGTGGCCTGTCATTACTACATTCTTTCTTACACCTCGGAGAGGGAGAAAGATAATCAGTTTTCTAGAGGCACCACATCACAGTGCAGAAGCCTTCTATACACAAAAAGCTGAGGGGCAATCTGCCAACATTATCACAAGGGGATCACCAACAGACTTAAAACAAGAGTCAGCTTGGGAAAACATATAACAGAAACATGAAAATTTGCAATGGTAGGGGAGAGGAGACAGCAACAAAAAGAACAACAGTCAGGATGTGGTGGTCTGACATGGCTAGATGTTGCCCTGATACTGACCTCTGCGTAGGCCACGCAGAGCGGCCCCCCACATAAGACACTGTGAGCTACTTCCACTCCAGCTGGTACAGTAACAATAAAGGGCGCAAAAAGCAACTACCTTCATCTTGGATGCATGACTGTGAACTTGTGGGGAGCTTTCTCATTGGTGCAGGGATTAGTAGGTTGCATAGAGACACAAAAATTAGAACAACCACACCTCCCACAGAAGATGTATGTAAACAAGAGAACCCACATGGCCAGAAGAGGGGCTCATGCTTGAGATGTGCACCTCCTGAAAGAGGGGACTGAGTGTATGTAACAGCGAGAATGCGTGCTTGTGGGAAGGGGGCAGGCCACAATTAGACAAATCCTTAGAATTAGATAAAGAAGGGTGCTTAAATATTTGTAGGCATTTATTAACATTAAGCGCTTAGTATCATATCTGTTCCACTGTTGCTATTGATCTTGAATATATAGTTCAATTAACCGATTGAACAGTAGTATTAACTTCCTGGCAGTGAATTACATCACCAATAGATCAATAAACTCCTTTGATCCTGATGTGATCTAAACTACACAAGTTGAGGAGTTTCTACCTGTTAGAGCATCTTCTGTCATCAACCATGAAAACTTCATGCACAAACTGATCAAGTGCTGCCTGCTAGAAGAAAGGAAAATTAGTCATGCCTACCTGCAGATGGTCACAATTGAAAAGCAGGTGCACACTTGCACTCAAGACGAATGTATTGCCCACATTGCTCTTGCTTTGCTCCACTTTTCAAAGATGATACACCACTTCCACTTATGTGACAGAAGTTCAACTGAAATAAAGAGGGGCGAAAATGGTAATTCTCAACTATCAAGCTTTCTAGAGAATCTCTCTAGCTTTAAAAGTATTACCAGATCAGTGGCCTTTAACTTGGTGATATGTTGGAACTCGCAGGTCAAAGAAACCCAAAACAATGTTTAGGCTAGGAAAACAACCCAGGATTTGCTGGCTCAAACCAAGGCTTAACATGAAACTAAAGATGAAATTTCAAATTATAGCTTGTCTGATCCAGTACTCAGAAGTCAGAAAACTAAAAGTCTGCAAAAGATTAGCAGGGATTCCATCAGCTCCATAAGTCAATACAACGTACGAGCAAACAAGCCACGAAGTTTCACTGAATCAGATGCACTGGCCTTAGCAATTACACAGCTGTACTGTAAAGCCCAACTACCTACTTCATGTATCTGGTCTGCCAAAATATGTCAAACTGCATGGCCACAGAGTAAAACCACAGAACACTTCTCCACTAGCTTTACATACTTCTGTATGTCTTCAAACCGGGTTATGGGACCATGCCTTCAGAGCCAGGAAGCTATTCCCTTATCATTTTATTATGTTAGTGACTTGCTCAGAATCACCTTCACTCTACAACCAAGACAAACATAAAACCCTCACAAAACCTTCAATGTCACCCGCATGTGAAACTCTCCGCGGCCCAGGGCTGACCTTCCGCCCAGAAAAATTTGGCTATACCAACCCGCTACGCAGGCGGAAAGCTGTCTCTGAAGAAGGACAGCGACTTTCGTGAGTTAAAGCCAGCTGCACACCGCCGGCGGCAGCACCAACAACAGCCTTCCAGAAAGCCGGCGCATCCATCCCTCTTGGGCCGGGTCAAGTCTGGCGGCGCACCTCGCCTGCCTCCCACCCAGCGCCGGCTGTCCCAGACCGCGCACCCGCCAGCCCGCGGGGAACGGGAGTACTTGCACGGAAGGGCGCGCTTGCGATCCACACGTACACAGGCACAAATCCGACTCCGCGGCCGCCCGGGAGCCGTCGCTCCACGCCAGACATCCAGCGGCAGCGAGAAGCCGAACGTGGCTCACCGACGTAATCCGGGCAGAGCAGAGGAACCCGGGGGAAAGCAGCGCCCACCCGAGGCCGGAGGTAGCCGCCGGGAGAGCGCCGGAAGCTCCCGGCAGCCCCGGCGCTGCCCGTCGTGGCGGCGGAGGTGAGGTTTTCCCGTCCCGTTTCCCACGGCTCGGCCACCAGCAGTGCCGGATGATCCCTGCAGTGGAGGGGGGGAGGAGGGCGGATGGAGAGCGACGCCCTGGCCCTGGCCCTGGCCCTGGCCCTGGCCCGGCAGCAGTAGGCGCTGGGGTGAGAGGAGCGAATCTCGACCCACGGCGGTGCTTTTTGGCCTCTGCCCGTATCTCGCTGCTGTCGGCGGAGGAGCGTTGGGATGGAGCGGCTCCGCCTGTCCCGTTCAGATATCGCCCCCCCGGCTGCGAGCCCTCCTGGGTCCGCTCCTGCCGTGAGTACCGGCGGTGTACCCCTCTGGTGCGCGGCCTCCGAGGGTAGGGACGGACTATGCCGCCGTGCGGTTCTTCCTTGGGGAGCCGACTGTGTCGCACGCGGTCGGTGGCGTCCTTAGGAGACACTGGGCACAGATGCGCAGCAACCTGTCACTCAGGTCTCGCTCCTGGTAGTTTCATCTTCTCTTTGCATTGCCTTATGCACGGGGTCGTGGGAGTGGGATCATTCCAGATGTGTCCAGCCACTAAAAGTTGGGTGAGTTTTTTTGCTCTATTTTAATGACATTGGGGCTGTTTTCCAAACTCTATATGTATTTTTCTTCCCCTAGGTGTCTTTTGAGAACCCACTTGATCCAATATGGCTTTGATTAGCCAAAAAAGTTTCCAGTTTTATTCATCCAGCACACAAGCGAGCAGGTCCATTTTGATGACCGTAAGCAAAAAGTTGAGCTTTATCAGTGGGCAGCGAAAGCCTCAAAGCTGTAGCTCCGTAGCCATGAGGATGCTATGTTTCAAAGATAAATCTCAGTATATGTTTTGTAGAAAAAATCATGTACAACTGCAGACACAGTCTCTTTCTGTTAATGAAACTGTGCACCTTTGTGGAGATACTGGGAGCAGTACTAAACCTAATAATGTGTGGATGGATGAACAGCAATTTTTCCAAAAGTTGAACAGCCTTTCTACATCAAAAGAGATTTTTGACTTTCTCAGCTCTGTGGAAATCATGTCTGATACCATGGCATCAGGAGCCCTGCAGAGGATTTCTGAGGTTGAGATGGATGACAATGGTCAGAAAAACCCTGAAGGAGTGTTAGAGAATGAAGTTTTCAGGGCATTATGCTTCCAGTTTGAGTTTGAATCCTCAAAGCTGTCAAACACTGGGCTGCTGAATGCATTGCAGGCTTTGATAAAACTGCGTGTAGATCCGCGGAGTATGCTGATGGCAAGCTTGCTTTCAGAGGCTGAGGAACGGCTTGGCAAAGGGCAGATGACTGTTAAAAATCTCTGTGCTCTTGGGGAGAGTTTGCTTGAGTTGGAAGGCCCAAGTTGTGCAACACTGGGACAAATTGTGAACCGCATGCAAGAAAAAGACATGGAGATGTGGACTCCTAGGGAAGTAGTGATGGTTTATAAGATGCTGCAGGGGACTGTTGGGGAAGGGAAACAATACCAAGACTTGCTAAACAGGCTGAACAGTGTCACTTTAACCATAGTTTCCCAGCTAAGCCCAAAGTTCATAAGCATCATACTGAATTCACTGGTGGTCCTTCACCAGGCTCAGGCAGTTCCCTTAGTCACAGCACTGTGTAGGCATTCTGTGAAGCATATTCCGTATTTCACAGGTGATGAACTGGTAAATGTACTGGAAGCCTTCCTATACTTTGGACATCGTGAACAAACTTTTACAGTGGCACTGGAAACACATGTTCCCAAGTCCATCATTACCATGCAGCCTCAAACAGTCAGCAAAGTCATGAAGTATTGCTCCCAAAACAGGATCCTTTCTAAGCCCATTTTCAATGCAGTGGCAGAAGATTTCATTTCTGATGCTGACAGATTTACCACTGAACAGATTGCTGAGTGCATTATGCCATTTGGGACATTAAACTATCTGCCTCCAAGTGCTTCTTCCTTGTTCAGGAAGCTTGAAACCATACTGCATGCTCGCCTTCGTCACTTTCAGCCTCACACCTTGCTGAACTTGCTGCACTCATGTGTCCTTATTCAACGCTATCCAGTAAATTTTCTGCCAAAAATATTTAGTCCCTATTTTCTGCAACAGCTTCAAGGTAAGAAGTAGTGTTTCTCTTGCAATTTCTTACTGCTGCATGGTGTGTCTCTTGTCAAGCACACATTTCTTACACTGCCATCTGTCAAATCAACAATGACCTGGTTAAAGTGAATGGAGAGTAGTGATCAGGCGTCCAGAGAACGTTGTTTCCTTGTGGGGTAAGGTGGAACCAAGTATGGACTTCAGCTGTCATCTCCACTTCTGTTCTTTCAGAATAAGAATTGCTGTGTTACATTCTTGCTTCCAACTTGGTGTATTTTTCTTTTGTATTGTATCACAGTCACCTTGTGAAATATGAAAAGAGTAAATGGGTAAAGCTGAAAAAATTAATTTGCAGAGCATAATTATTGGGTTAATTAAACCAGAAGTGAGATCTGAACCAGTAAAACATAACAGCGTCATAAATGTGAGCAGTTAAGGATAGGCTGGCTGGTTTTGTTTTTTTTTTTAATCATCTGGGTAAAATTGTAAATTGAATTCTAAGGCTCACATATGTCTTAACAGGCATAAAATTGGTGCTTCTTCCTGATTTTTAAATTACTTTTAATCTAGAATCTGATATGGTGATGTGATGCTTTTTTCCACTGGCATCCTGTCTGCAACTACACTCTCCTGGTGGAGGCTTTGTGTGCCTATCTTTGTTCCATGCCCTGAGCTCCTTTCCTTTCTACCTCTGAACAAGTAGCACAGTCCTGTTGGCCCTGTGTCTTAAAATACTGAGAAAAACGTCATGAAATTTAAAAATCTCCCCCATGATTTATCCCATCTTGCTTAGGAGATCTCAGAGCCTGCCCACCTGCTGCTTCTAAGACTGTCTTGTCTGCAAGGGCTTCCTTCACCTAATTGTATTTTTTCCCCAATCTCGTAAGCTTCTAGAATACCCCCCATACAATTTTGTGTAAAAAATACTTCGTTGAAGGTGTACCTGAAAGCCTCAATATTACTCTTTCAGCTCAGCCACCTGGTTTGAACAGAACTGTTACCACCCAGCTAGCCCAGCTTTTTCTGACTGTTACCCTGGAGTGCCCATTTTATGAGGTATTGTATATACGAAACCAGAACAGATGTTAACAGGCTAATTTGATAATTAGCTGAAGACAGTCTTCTGCGTAAAAAACATAGGAATTGGATGAACAGTTGTTTGGTTTTTTTCTTGATGAAAATATGAAGCGTTTCTTCCTGTTTGATTGACTTGATATATTTGTATCAGTAGTTCAGAGTTAAAATACCTTTTTGTGTATTTCCAAGCATCTTTCCAACAACTATTCTTTTTTTTTTTTTTAATGTTTGGCTTGGAAAGCCTTGGAGTACTGAAGGGATCAGTCACTTAGATGTTAGCCTGACTGCAGAGAAAGAGTTGTGCATTTCTCATAAGCGATATGTTCAGTGTGGTAGCATGGAAGCTTGCTGAGAATGTTCTGGTGGTTGCTCTGTGTTGTTTTGTTGCTTGTTTAAGTTTCCAGCAGATGATGCCTTGGACTGTAAATCTCTCTCACTAGATGTGGCTTTGAAATGCACAGAATACATTTTGCTACATTAATATGAGATAATTACAAAAACTGTTATCTCCTCTTTCATTTTGTTTGATTTCGTTTTCTGTCGTTATGTAGGGTCCCAAACTCCTTCCAAAATATCAAGTAAAGGCCTTTCTCACTTCTGACAGTTCTCTGGATGTTCACCTCCTCAAAAGGGTGAAAGATGGTTTACTTTATTTACTGAAAAAAAGAATGTATTTTTCATCAGAGGTATCAACACCGTATTTCTATACACTTGGTAAGTATAATTTCTTTAGATTAATAATAAAATATGTGCTTATGTTGTCTAAACTTTAGGCTCAGTTATTTTCCAGACATAAAAATTACTTCTTTTATTCCTTTTGTGGGAATTCTAAATTGTGCAAATACAGAAAAAGAAAACTGGAATACAAAACTCTGTAGAAGGTCTGCAATAAGGAAATACGGGAACTTCAAGGAAGTGCATTTTCAAGAGTCAGGAAGAGGACAGGGAGGGAAAAGAAAAATGCAGTGTTATTTGGAATTTAGACAACCAGTCTGCACTGCAAATAGCTGCTAACTCTTGTATTTGATTATCAGCTCCTTTTTTACTTACCTTGTATACAGTTAGTGTCATTTAACTACCTTATGGGTTTTAGTGAACTTGGAATACTGCATTGCTATTAGCATTATGAAAGGCTGAGTGAAGTGTTGCCATCTGTATTAAATAGCCTATATACTCCTTTTGCAAGCCTTTGTGATTCAGAAAAATTATTGCAATAGTATTTTAACTATGAACTGTAAGAAGATGAGAATTACAGTAAAGTTTGTTATATGAAGTTTTAATGTCACTTCTCTTTTCATTCATACTAGATATTGAGATTAAATTAGATGAAGAAGGTTTTGTATTGCCTGCTGCCCAATGCGAAGAAGTACACAGACGGTAAGAGAAGCTAATAAACTGCTGGTAAAATGTTGGTTAACACTGACAAAGAGCATCTAGGGTAAAACCCTGGCAAAATTTAAGCTAATTGGAGTTTTGCCATTGACCTCTAACAAAGTTCAGGTTTCACATTGGAACCACTGACAAAAGGACTAAGTTGGCAAAATTAATGATATTTACTTTTTTGTCATTGGTTTGTCTCCTGACCATAGGGTGTCAGACAATTAATCTCTTTACCCAGTGATAGTCAGGATCAAAGTGATCCCAAATAGTAATGTATTTTGATGTTCTGTAATTAATTTTCAAATTAAAACCAAATTAATTCCAATTGGTCATGTCTGCATAGATTTAACACATTTTAAGCCAGTTTAAGTTCACAAATTTACTTCTGTAAGGAATCCTGTGTAATGAAGATATTTGCCACAGATGCTGTTTTTAATTGGAAAATGCACAAGTGTTCAAAAATATTGTAAACAGGGATTATTTTGACAAACCTCAGATACAAAGTTAAGCAACCTGCCTGTGTCACGTCTGCAACAGCATTTCTGTGGATTAAGAAAAAGTCTTTGGAAAGGTTATGTTTTCTTCAGCTTAACCTTCCTAAGACTCACAGACTAATATAGGTTCTTTCCAAAATCCCAAGTTTAAATGTTTAAGAATGGGCTTTGATTTTTTTTCCTTTTTAAATTACAGCTTTCATGTGTAAATAAGGTCACAATATACTTAACATACTGAAAATTTAAGCAACTTTTTTACAGTGGATATACAAATTTTAATTTAAGTTGATGTGATTTTTATCACCAAGGAATAAAAATACAGTTATAATCCATGATGCTGCCATCTATCCGTACAGGTTTAACTTCAACAGATTTAGCTTAAACATAACTTGAACTCCCGACAGATTTAACAGGTACACTAATAAGACGAATAAACATAACTGCTGAAATGTTTTCAAGCTGAGACAAGTAGTCTGTTTGCTTTTCCTTCTAGAAGAATTCAAAACAGTTAACCAATACTTATTTTTGTTCAGGGCATATAAATAAGCTTTTCAGATCAGTTTCACTAAGCTTTCAGGCTTTACCCCTCCCACTGTTAAAGTGAGTGATTTTAATCCTCCTGAACTAGGTAACTGCCATCCTACAGCATCTAATTCTAGGGGTATTAGGGAGTAAGAGTAGAGGCATTTTCTCCTGGTTCTTAGGAACTGCAGTAGTTGTGGTTATTAAAATAACCACAGTTTTTTTGTTTGTGTGATTTGGTTTTGGGTTTTCTTTTGTTTAGGTTTTTTTTTTTTTGATACTACTCTTGTGCTTGATTGTAGAATTGCCCTCTGTGTTGATGGTCAAAATAGATTTTGCATTAATAGCCACAATCTGTTGGGAGAAGAAGCCATCAAACAGAGACATCTTCAGTTACTTGGTTATCAAGTTGTGCAGGTAAGGTCCAAAGACAGTGGTTTGCTTTTGCTCTGGCTAACAAAACAAGTGAAAAAGTTAATATAATGCTTAAAACTGTACTTGCAATTACTTGCCAAGGCAGATGTAGTCTTGTCCTTTCTGTGTCGTATTCTCTCTGCCTAGATTTTGCCTCTTGGAGGGTGTTACAGAAATTCCTTTTTCTTCCTTGGATCAGTGAGTGTATTCTGCCTGTGTTTTATGCCAAATAGTGGCTGCTTGAAAGACTACTTCTCTGCAGTGATTACGGTTCAAATCTTGACTTAAAGGAGAATGTTATCTAAGAGTTCAGTAGAATTGGAATTTAATTAAATATTTTTTAGAAAGGTCTGAATTCAGAGTTTAAAAAGCACTTAAAAAAACCAAACAACAAACTGCTTTGTATTGTAAATAATATTTTCACAACACAGTATATACTTTATTTTGACTGTTGAATTAATAGGGGCATTTTTAAATATACTTTGGACCAAACCAGTTACTTTCAGATTTTTGAGGTTTTCTTTTCCATTTATATAATCAGTTATCCATTATATTTAACTTACACTGTAGCGGATATCATTCTTTATTTTACAGTAATCTTTGTTCAGGTGATTTAAAGACCAGTAATATTACTGGGCTTAAATGTTTAATTTTGAAAAGACAAATCTTTGATGGTTAATTTTACATCTGTTTAATGAACATTAGTCTTACCCAGTTGTTTATTAGATGTATTTCCAGCAATCATTTCTGTTTTGTTTCCAGATTCCATTTTTTGAGATAGAGAGTCTACAAAATTGCAGAAAAATGGCAGAATATCTACACAAAAAAATATTTTCTCATACATATGGACTCAGCTGCTGACACTGGAGAATACTACTAAATCACAGGTTGGCCTCCTCTACTGTAGATATTGTAAATATTGTGCACGAAGAACAATTCTGTTTTCTAAAATAACTCCACCTAAGATAGTTTGAGCTTCCGAATATGAGACCTTCCAATAAGTGGAACAGTTGACATGTAAAGAGCAATAAAGAGCCACATATTTTCTTAAGTTTTGTGTAAATATTTATTATAAGCTAACAGATATAAGTGCCAGTCAATGCTGTGTGTCCTTTGTATCATCACTGGTTCTCACAACTGCAGATGGACAGATCAGGGATACTGGCTGGTCTGAATGTACCTAGTGCCATGCTACCTACCAGTCAGGGCTTTTCTTAACAGTGTCAAAAGAAACTGTGCAATTTACTTATAGCTGTTTGTGTGATTTCCCCAGTGCTTCATAAACCCAGAATTTGGAGTAGTTGCACAAGCAATATTGGCTTACTGCTCATGCTTAAAGAGATTCAGAGGGTTGTTCACTAAATAGCAATGCCTTACAGAAAATGAGAGTGTTTTTATTAAAGATTCACTTTACTTTGTACAAGCAAGCTGCCACAGGATAGTGGACTTGCACAGCTGTCTCTTTGAGGGCCATCTGAAGTTCTTAATATGTATTACTTGTAGTTTTGTCTTTGGTGGCAGTTTTAGCTAAACTGTCTAAATGGGGTCATGTATATGCTCCAGAGTGCCTTCAGTTTACAGTCTGCCATTCAAGCCTAAACTGAAACACATTACACTCTGAAGCTGAAAATAACTTTGTCCCGCACAGTCCTTTTGTTTGTATGAGTATTAATTCTGGCAGAAGGGTAGAACTGAGAACTAGAATCAGTAACCATGTCAGCTGGAACAAGGGTGCCCTAACTTGGGTCAACATGTTGCTTTACAGATGGATGAAGGGAAACTAACATAACCTAAAAATAATGTAACATAAAGTATACTTGATGAGCTGCCATGTAAATACATTTTCATGTTGGCTTGTGCATCCTGTCCTGTGTAGAATTATTTGTACGTAGCAAAGCAGAATTCTCAGCATCACTTGGTTTGATTTTAACTGCTGGGATTTGATACAAAAGAAAGTGAAACTCATTCATCCTTAAAGTTCTGTATTTCACCAGTAGCTACAGAACGTGGCCATTTTTTCTTTTTAAGACTACAGTTTTGTGAGTTGTGGGTGTCCCAACAATCCATGGATATTTTTTAATGCAAAATCCAGATCCAAAATATGATTTACATTGTGTCATGTTGTGCAGTCTGTTCAGGTTAATTTGTTGCATGTATAAAACCCTTGCGGTAAGTAGTATGTCAGCCCTAACAGGTGAGGCAGCATAAAGAGGTAATGAGATACTTTCCAACAGTACAACAGCAGGCTTACAGAACATCGGTAATCTAGCAGTTGTCGCGCTAGTGAAACAAATTGAAGAAGGACTGAAATGTCCTTGCAGACATTTATAAAGAACTCCTCTCTAATATGGAAGAAATCATCATGGTACTTTTTTGATAAAGAACCAAAGGGAAAAGTCAACCACTCAGCTGAATGAGAAACAAGTAGTAGGTGGAACAACCTGTGAAAATCCTTCAAAAGTGAGGAGGGATGAGAAAAGACTGAAAGAGAAGGGGGGTTACATAAGCAAAGAAATGAGATAGGAAAAACTCATACTGGTGTTTTGATGAATTATGACTTTCTTCACAGTAGAAATGAGCCGGTGATGCCTATTTCTCACACAGGCCAGGAGGTGGCGGTGTTCCCAAACAAATTTGATTTCCAGTAGTTTTTCAAACAGATGGTTTTAAATATAGTAAGACTAATTAAAACAAGTAATTTGTACTGACTGTCCCAAGCTAAAAATAACCTGCCTAGAATAGGGCTGTATTCCATCTCATTCTTCTCTGGTATACATCTGATGCTGATTTTTGAGAAAGCATTCTGGTACTGTTAGAAAACATTTCCTTCTCACTTTGTTCTTACTGTGATTCATTTACTGCTACTGGATTTGTTTAACAGAGTATTTATTGTTGTAAAGAAATGTAGCAGTTATTGCTTTCTTGTCCCTAGTTCATTGAATATAGAGAAATTTGGTGGTCATGCATAATGGGAGTAACAAACACCTCTCGGATTCGGCTGCTCTGTGTGCTCTGCTTCTCACAAAGTGAGAAGCAAAAAAGTGCTATTGATTGCCTACTTATCCAGGCCCCAGATTAAGAAGTTCTTTGGTTTTATAATTTTTCACTAAGAGATTCACTGTGTTCACAAATGATACAGGTTCCCTCTGTGTAACTACCTAACAGAACTCCAGTGTCAGTTAAAGCTGTGGACTTCCAGTCCTTGTTCTGGTATAATCAGCCTGGCTGTTCCTTTTTGAACAATACTGCCTCAGCTTTAAACAACTGCAGGATCAGTGGCTCTTGAGAACCAAACTGATGCATACCCTGTAGGAGATATTATTTCTCCTGAAATTACCTTGAAACATTAGTGCTGGATTCAGTGAGAATACAAGGCCAAAACAAATGTTTAAGCAGGGTTACACATTTACTCTAAACATGTTTTTTAAATGACTGCTGCTCAAATCCTTATGTTTTTTCCATTCTTTCTACCAAACTATTTAATGCTTGCTCTGCTAATATTACTGTTTGGTGGTGTTTATTTCTTTTTTTCAGCACTGGATGCAGAACCAGAGATGATTTTTCTTGTGATACTTGTGAACAGATCAGATCCCTCAGATACCATTTGTATAGTGAAAGTCAGCAAAATGGATGTCTGAAATCAGCTAAATTCAGATTTTGTCTATTTAATTGCTAAATACACAGAAGTTCCCTTTACTTGGTCATCCATTTGAAGTCTGCTGAAACTGATAAGCACTTCTGGAAGTCAGATAATTTCTTTACTTGCCTATTTATGGGTAAGCCCACCCATTGCAGAAAATATGGGTTGAATCCACATTTAGCTGTTAGGCAGATAAAATGGCACCTGGCAATTCTGTAACAACACTGTAAGGACTAACAAGTCAGTGATGACTGATTCCTTGAGGACCAGTCTTGCTTAAATGTTAGGTCTGTGTATACTTATGTAGAAGTACTGCCTAAAATTGCAGAGAGACAGCTGTTGACCCAGTAAGTCTTGCTTCTAGTGTTGCTGCCCAAAGTGTTCAGCTCTTGCTGATGGCTGTTCTTCATGACATTTTTATGAGACTGTATAAAGAAGACATGCATTTGAATAAGTATGAGGAAAAGTACAGCTGCTATTTCATCCTATTTTTAATCTGAATCATTCTCATTAACTAAAATGTAGAGGAAAAGGCAAAAGCACCATATTGCTTTTTGACAGGAGGTGGTTTTTTTTCCCACATAAATGTTGCTAGCTGTGACAGATACGAGAGATTTAGCATGGATCCAGGCTTGGACAAGGTCTTTCCGTTAAGCAGATGATGCCATTTCTCCTGTAGAAATCTGCCTTCACGTGATTAATCCTTGCATGAGTTTTAACTGGCTGCTCTAAGGTCTTATTTATGCGCTTCCCATGCTCTGAAGATGACAAAACAGCGACAGGTCTTGCCATTTCCTGTGAAAATATAGAAGTTTCCTTGTAAGAAAAACACAGAGTGAGTATTTGGCAGTTACCTGTTGCTAAATGTGCTGTGGCCAGAGGCAAAATAACAGATAGAACTATACCGCATCTGCTGTACAGATGTATATTTACTTAACAGTGATCTGCACTATGCTCCATCCCTGATCTAGTTTTTTGTGTATATTAATAAACCATGAATGTATCACTAGATGACAAGATGGTAAGATATGGGTCTGTGCCATGAGTTACTGTGGACTGGTAATTTTTTATACACTCACACACAAAGAGATGATTACTATGTGATTACTGGCAAACTAAATGCTATGTTACTGGAAAGTGCCATAGATTTTCCCTTCATTCATATTTTTCTTCTACAGTGACTTGCGTGATTCATTTGAAAAATAGAGATTTGTGTCCCCTGTTACAGGAACACCTACGCTGCTTGCACAATTCAGTGAAAGCCCCATATGAAAAAAATTAAAGCCTAAAAAAAACTCTGAGCAACCATTAGTCCATGAAAACTTTTCCTGAAGGATATAAAGCATATATTGGTGTATTTTTGCACAATGAAAGGATTTACTAAAAATCATTGTAGTTGTAAGATTACAGAAGTAACTGCTTTGCAATGATGGGAAGTGGACGTGGTGAACAATAACCTGACCAAGAAAAGATTATTTTAAGCCTCTTCTTAGCAAACTGTACTTTGACTGTGCAATTACTATCTGCAATCTGCAGTTCTTTCCTGTACTACAGCAACAGGGAGCTCAGGAGTCAGCAAGGAAAGACAGGAATTGTTTGTTTTTCTTTCCCTAGCCAAAGGTCTCACATTTATCAGGCTGCTTGTATGTTGTATGTTTGTGCAGTGGCTAACACAGTAAGTCTTGGTCCCCAGTATGCTTACCTAGTCTTACAGTATAAATGATATCTAAAAGGAGAATCAAAATGTGGATGCCATACCACAGTTCAAGTGCAAACAGATGACTTCTTTGCTACAACAGATGCAAGCCTGAGCCATATCAGCACTTATGATAGAACCCATGAAGCACATGAGCCTCTGTGTTTCCTGTGAGGATACAGGCGGGAGCATAGATCCAAGAGATCTCTTAGCTGGGCAGTCAGCTGAGAGACACTTCTAGACTTATGGACAGAACTTGACCTGTGATTCTTGGGAAGATGCTATAAACCATTTTTTCAAAAACCAAACCAAATCCCACAAAGCCAAAAAAAACCCTCCAAAAACACAAAAAACCCCAAACTAAACCAAAAACCCAACAGAAAAGCCCATTCCAAAACTACCATTCATCCCTCAACTCTCCACTGACCCCTCCTGCCTTCCTTGCTCCACCCCCTTAGAAGTTATTCAATACACCAACTTTTAACTCCACCAGAACAAAAATCAAGTCAAGAAGAGTGGCAGTCAAAAACCAAGAACATTTCCTCCCTCACCCCAGTTGAGGAAAAATGTTGAAAAAGGAGAAACAACAGAATCTTTATACCATCAAGAAGGACTTTGCTAGTGATACAGGGTTTACAGTGCTAATGACAGGCAGCAGTGTGTAATTTTGATAATTTGTTTTCCCTTTAAATAAGTAAGATTGAGTTTTCAGCATCCTTGGTAGCTGCACAACGCTGACTGTGCACAGTGGCATTTCATCTTTGTGGCTTCAGCATTCAGCAGATTTTCCAACAGTTGGCTGGGAAGTGTCCTGCTACATGCCTTCACAAAGTGTAATTCTAGCACTTTGAACACTTGAAAGCAGCCTTCTGCAAACACTCCACTGCAGTCACAATATTACATGTAGCTAAACCAAGAATCTATGAGGGTACTTGGATTCCCAGGGTGCACCCAGGCTCTCTGCAGGGAATGAAGGGCTTGCAATGGTTTGGTTTTTTCCACTTCAAGGAAAGCAATGTACTGTGGGGGGTTCAGCCTCTCTGCTTTCAGCATTGTACTAGAAAGATGTGAATTGTAGCCTTTTTATTTATGTTTTCTAATATAGTTATTATTATAAAACGTCCGTGAGGGCCACTCAGGTAATTAAGGCAAGAGTTGAGTGTGTGACCTGAACTTAGCTATGGGTAAGTAAGTCCAGTGTTGGGTGTCATGAAGTGAAGAGGATCATGTTGTAACTTTTAACAGCTGTGGGTTTGATGTGTCTCCATGCTAATTCAAGGGCTGGATTAAGGGACACCTGTTCAGGCAGAGTCCCTTGCATGCACTGCGCAGCAAAGCTGGCATGAATTCTGGCCCATACATGTTTTTCTGGTTGATGTAAGAGCTCAGTAAGAAACCTTAACTCTACACTGATAAAATGTTTATACACAAATTTCTCATCTGGAATTTGGGCTTGAAACTGGGAAAGGATGTTTACATTTGTTTTAAGTAAAAAAAGAGGTTAATTTTTAATTGGAGTAGTATTGGTTTTTGGTCTCATGCAGATTTGCAGTTGAGTTACTAGGCATGAGCAGCTGATGAGAATGGGCACTCCTGGGATTCCTTTGGAAGCACCTAATACTCCCTGCACTGTGTAATACTCCCTCACTATGTGAGGGATATTATGGTTATGCACTTGCATTGAAATGTCCGGCATATGTAGCTGCTAGTGAGATGAATCATAAGCAGTGGCCTTTGTCACAAAATATCAACCTTTTTTTTACACACCAATTATAATAATTTTAACTTTTGTCTCTCTTTCCCTTCTTCCATCTCTGTCACATATAATCACCAACATGGGCAGCCATTCCTAGCCTGCCCATCTCTTTGCATCCCATGAACCCAGTGGGATTTTGAGGCCATTAACATACAGAACCTGCACTTCATTTGGGTTTTGACAGCTTTTGTGTGTGTGTGTAGAAACAGAAATATATAAACACTTTTGTATGCATGTGTATTTTTCAGGTGGCTGCATGGAAAAATACATATGTATATATATATGCATATATATCACAGTATTTCTGTTTTTAAGGCAGCTGTTTAAAAACTTGGCTGCATGCTTCCTTAGCTATCAAGCTGCACACCAAACCCAGATTCTGCTAGCCTTTAATGCTTTGCCCAGCCTTTTCCAGGCATGTCCATGGTCTTCTGACTGACCCCTCGTTTGCACCAGCTCACTGTGAATTTCCTTCCTGCAGAGCAATCTGTTTTAAGTTTGTATAACAAACTCACCAGTGTCAGGCACCTGGGCTCCCTCACAAATGCTGGCATAGGGAGGGTGTATGTCAGAGGACAGTGGTTGATTTGGGGCCCTGAATCCAGTCCTCTTGGGAGGAAGAGTTTCCAAGGATCACAGAAATAGCTGTGGGTTTGCCTTGCTGTGTGCGTATCTTGCACATGCATTGTCACCTGAAAATCTACAGGATGCCAAAGAGCAGAAACTAACTCAGGTATCTTCACTGGTGTCATGGGTTCAGCAGTAGCAGTCATTTTTTCTCCTTCTTAGTGGCTGGTGCAGCACTGTGTTTCTAACTTT